>NW_021037433.1:0-24650 GCF_004153795.1 Camellia sinensis | reverse complement strand
ACGGTGGCTTGAGCTGTTGAAAGACACTATGATATGCAGATTCAATATCACCCCGGGAAAGCTAACAGTGTAGCCGACGCTTTAAGCAGGACGTCAGATGGGAATTTGGCATGTTTAACCGTGATGACAGCGGAGCCGACTATTGTTGATGAGGTAAAGATAAGAAAGATGGAGGATAACTTCCTCAAGAAAATAGCCGAGAGATTGACACAAGGCCGAGACCAGGGTATACCATCGAGAACAGTGCTCAATTTGAAGGAAGGTTATGTGTGGCGCGACATCCCAGAGTTAAAGAGGAAAATTTTGCAGGAAGCTCACGGTTCTAAGTATGCTGTCCATCCAGGGAAACCAAATGTATCAAGATGTGAAGCAGACCTTCTGGTGGCAAATATGAAGAGAGAAATAGCCGAATTCGTGTCCCAGTGTTTACATTGCCAGCAAGTGAAAAGCAGAACATCAAAGACCAGCAGGACTTCTTCAACCTTTGCCGATTCCTGAGTGGAAATGGGAGCACATCTCCATGGATTTTGTGATTGGTTTGCCGAAAACACCTAAGGTATGGATTCAATTTGGGTTGTTGTTGATAGGTTAACTAAGTCAGCACACTTTCTACCCGTTAAGACTACTTTCAATGCCAATCAACTTGCCTTGCTATATGTGAACGAAATTGTCAGACTTCATGGAGTGCCAATGTCAATTGTTTCAGACAGATCCTAAATTGTTTCTAGATTCTGGCAGAGTTTACAGAGGGCTTTGGAGCCGAGCTGAGATTCAGTACAGCCTTTCATCCCCAGACAGATGGGCAGACAGAGAGAACCATTCAGACGCTTGAAGATATGCTTAGACTTTGTGTGTTGGACTTCCAAGGAAGTTGGGGAACACATTTACCCTTAGTGGAATTCGCTTACAACAACTTTATCAGGCTAGCATTGGCATGGCGCCGTATGAAGCCCTGTATGGAAGAAAATGTAGATCGCCGATATGTTGGACCGAAGTCGGAGACAGAACTCTGCTTGGTCCCGAATTGATTCAAGTGACAACAGAAAAGATTAAACTTATCCAACAGAGGATTAAAACTGCCCAGAGCCGACAAAAGAGCTACGCCGATCAGAGAAGGAATAAGATTGAGTTCGGTTGGAATCATGTATTCCTGAAGGTCTCACCAATGAAAGGGTTTTCCAGATTTGGAAGGAAAGGTAAGTTAGCACCTCGCTATATTGGGCCATTTGAAATCCTTGAGAGAATTAATCCCGTTGCTACAACTTGCTTTGCACCAGATTTGAGCCAAGTCCATAATGTGTTTCATGTTCGATGTTGAGGAAGTACATCCGAGATCCACTGCATGTAATTGATCATTCTGGGATCATAGTTAATGAGGATTTGGGCTACGAGGAGAAGCCATGAGGATTATTGATCGACAAGTGAGGCAATTGAGGAACAGATCGATACCGATGGTAAAGGTCGAATGGAAGGAGCATTATGGCACAGGAGCCACGTGGAAAAGAAGAGGATGTGAGAATCCGTTATCCAGAGTTGTTCGTAGAACAAGGTATCTAAGTTTGGGACCAAATTCCTTAGGGGGGTAGGATGTAACAACCCTCACCTTATTCTTGTCATACTTGCATACATCCTTGCATAGTCTTGCTTGTTATTGTTAATTTGAAGATTTTGTCTTGCCTTGATTTGCTTTAAGTTGTTGCATGATTTTGATCCTTGCTTGGTGTGTGTGTGTGTAGCCGAGGTCATCTTGAGCTTAGTTCGCCTTTGAACTTGTACTTAGATTTGTTTCGAGATCTTGTTCAACCCATCTTCACCTCGGGCATTATTGCCGAGATGTTTTGCACTTGAACCTTGTCTGCAGGCAGGTATGGCCTAGGCCGAGATGTGGCACCCCGGCCAAGGTGTGGCACAGCTTAGTCAAGTGTCGTCCTCCTAGCCATGTTTTTCTATCCTGTTGCTGGATCCTTGATTTGAGCCGATGTCATCTTGTTGCGATGTGTCTTACCCGAGCTTGCTGCATACACTTTGTCAGAGACTTGTCTTTTCCATCAATCACCTTTTTGGAGCTGAACCAACCCGATAACGCCACGTGTCCGAGCTGACTGATAAGGCAGCCGGCAGACCTAGAAACAAATCATTTTGTCTCAAATCTTTGTTTTAGGAGAGAAGCTCTAGAGAGGGGAAGAGAGTTCTTGAGTGAGAGTAGTCTTCCAAGCTTGATCTTCGTGGCTTGAACCGTTAGATTCGAGTTTTGAGGTTAGATTCTTGATCTACTTTAAATGTTGTTATGGATTATCTAGCTGCATTGCATGATCGGATTTGTGTTGCATGTCATGCATTGTTTTGAAGTTGGTTTTGGTAAGAGAAAATGGTTTTCCATGTGTTCTTGAAGAAAACCTCGTTTTGATCCGAAAGTTGGAACGAAAATCATGTTTTGCGTTTGTTCTTGTATAACTTTCTTTAATGGGTACCCAGGTCCCTATTTTGAACCTTTGGCATGAAAACTCAGATTTTTGTAACAAGATTGTGAGCTTGCATCCATCTTTAAATGATCACGTTCTTCATATTCTCCAAAGGAGGACCCAAGTTTTCTGACTTTGTTTAACGGGACCTCGGCTTAGTCCTGGACGGACCCAGTGTGTTTTCGGAAACGGGAGCAGTGATTAAGCTTCCAGATTGTTTTGCTTTGTCCTTGGCTTAGATCTGGCAAGAATGCCGAGATCATTTGCATGTATATAGACCTTGCTTTGAGAATGTGACTTGCCATGTGATTGTAGGTCCTTGATATTTGCTTTGAGTCTGCACCTGAAGAACTAGGTGAGTGGTATTTCTAATAAAGCTATGTTACACTTGCTTTTGATAAATCTTATTTTGTTTGTTTTGATGTGGTATTCGCTAAGCATGAATAATAGCCTTGTTTGATTGTTATCCTCGGAAAGTCCCTTGTGCTGGAGGACTCTAACTTTCGCAGTACTATGTGTAAAAGGATACGGTCCTTGTTAAATCGGGCTACGGCCTAAGTAACACAAGTCCTTGTACTGGAGGACTCTAAACTTTCGCGGTACCAAGTGCACAAGTCCCTGGTATTGGAGGACTCTAAACTTTCGCAATACTTTTGACCAAACGATTACGGATCGTACAGTACTTGAATGATGAATACGGTTCATCCCTTGCTTCGCCGATGTTATGATACTTGAATGATGAATACGGTTCATCCCTTGTTTTGCCTATGTCAGTAAACATCTTTGGATACTTGAATGATGAATACGGTTCATCCTTGTTTTGCCTATGTCAGTAAACATCTTGGATACTTGTAATACTTGATTGATGAATACGGTTCATCCCTCGTCTTGCTATTGTTGATGAGTTTGTTTTGAAGGACCTCGGCTATATTCATGTAAAACCTTTATTATTAGTACCATTCACTGAGTTTTGTACTCACCCTCTATATATATGTAGGTGTTGAGCAGGACGGCGGCGACGCCTAGATCGTTTGGATGCTTGTTTTGGATCCGTGCTTATGTCGGCTTTACTTTTGTATTTACGTCGGCGATGCCCTGCTTTGCATGTCGGCAAATCTTGAAAATCATGCTTCTTGACTTGTATTAGCTGTATTTTGTATATGTCGGCTCGAGAAGCCTTTTGATCAAGATGTAACATGTATTTTGACTTGTTGTATTTAAGTTGTAAAGCTCTGTAAAGATGTATGCCATTCCATTTGACTTATGCACTGCTCTTATGGACCACTTGTATTTTAGATTATTGCTTCCGCACTTGTGAGCCCCTATATCTATACTCTGATTGTGTGTGAATTTTGAAAGTTGGCCTTCGGTAATTACGGATTACTGGCCATCACGACACCCAACCTACTAGGGGCGGTTTGGGGTCGTGACACTTTCTTTTTTAATTTTATGCAACTTTCACTTTTCTTTTTATTCAACTTCCATTTTTATTCAATTTACTTATAGCGATCCCAGTATTCCCTGTTATTGTTTAACTGTAATCCGGACTCGGTTTCGTAGATTCGTTGTTGTCTTATCCTCATTTCTATCCCTTACTCTTGGTCTTAGAGTTTTGGGTTGTGTTGGACTTGTTGGGAGTATGTTGGTTATGTTTTAGAACTTAGAATCTTTGCCCAGTTTTTGGCCTCTCCGCTCGAGCGGGGGTTTCGGCGCTCGAGCGGGAAAATCACCTTCCTAGTACTTTCTCTGTAGTGTTGGACGCTCGAGCGTGAGGTTTGACGCCCGAGCGGGAGTTTGTGTGTGACGCTCGAGCGGGGAGTTGGACGCTTGAGCGAGGACCTGTTCTGCATAACTTCTGGATGGTTGTATCCGCCGCTCGAGCGGGGGTTTTTGGCGCTCGAGCGGGAGTCTGTGAGTGACGCTCGAGCGGGGCGACTTTTATATAAAGCCGAGATCCGACCTTTTTGTTCACTTTTTGATTTCCTTTCTCTCTCTTACTTTTTCAAAACCTCCATTGGAGAGCACCTCACTCTAAAACCTAATTTCTCTCTTAGGATTGATCTAGCTAGAGTGTTTTCCTCACCTTAGGCCTTTGTAAGAAGTGGGTTGATCGTCGAGGGCTTCGTTGTGAACCAAGAAATTTGGGATTTGGAGCACTTTGATTTCGAGTCATCTTCTCCTTTTGAGTTCTCCATTTGAGGTAGGGATTCTCCTTGTTCTTTTTCAATACTCCGTCTATAGATAGACATGTGGAAATTTTTGTATTGCATGAAAATTGTATCATGTTGGACTTGTTTGAAAATCATGAGATAAACCTAGGGTTGGTTGTGTGGAGAATGGTTTTGGCTTCATTGATTGTTGTCTTGGCTAATATAAATATAAATTAGCATGTTGTAGTTAAATGAGGAAAAGCCCTAAATTATATTTTGGTTGGGTAAATTATAATGAGGGTTTGTTGACCATTGTGTGTAAATCTCTTTTGTCAAAATGAGTGTGGTAAGGGTGTTAATACCTAAAGGATTAACCATGGCTTTGGAGTTGATTTTATGGAAACAAGATTAGTGGAGTTGGTTTTATGATAACAATAAGGAAATGGAATCGTTTTTGTGAAAATGAGGGAAGTGTTTTCGAAATAAGTTTGAGAATTGGATTGTGGTATCTTGAGTGTTGAACACCCTTGTAGAAGTTGTATATTTAACTGTCATGTTAATATTGTTGTTGGGTTTATGATTCATGATATTTGAGTCTTTTAATAGATGTACTAACTATATGCATCTAGAGGCTTTGTCCTTGGTCATCGGTGGAGGATGACACGGTTGTGTAGAACTGTCGGGTTTGCATTTTGCCATTGATTAATTGAACATCGTATGTGATGAAGTGCTAGATACATTATATATATGTATAGTTGCTCGGAAGGAGATAGTCATGTGTTCATATATTTTAACACATTGCTGGTGTCTTGATAGTTTATGTATATGCATTATACATGTTGGTTATGCCTTGATGTGCTGTGATTGTTGGTGTTATACCCCGCGCTTATAATCAAAGGTACCGTTACCTTCCAGTTAGCGCCTGGAGAACTGTCTGCGCTAATAATCGAAGGTACCATACCCCTCCAGCTAGCGCCTGGTAAACTGGCTTGTTGTTGATGTTGTTGAGTGGGGTGTATTGTTGGCTTACTACGCACATAGCTAGTAGAGCGATAATGGGATTGTTGTTGTTTCGTTGTAACTGAAAATATCATGGATTTGATTGGTTACAGTTCGGAGGACCGAGTTACTCCATTGGTTGATTGTATACATGTTGGTGGGTTGTAAATTTATATTTTTACAAAGATATGCATGTATAGTTATGATAGAAATGGAAACGAACCAAAATGTCATTTTTGTCTTTTGGAAAGTGTGGAAGAGAACGAATGTTTTATAGATAAACATGTTTAAAAAGGTACATCTGAGTATGTATAGGAAATGGAAGAGAGTATCGGGCTTAAGATTACTTCCTAAGTATTTGTTAATGTTATGAAAGATTTGGGAATGGGGGTTAATGAAAGGAAAAATGAGAGACAAACTACTTGTAGTGTTGAATGAAACGGTTGTTTTCGAGAAAAGTTCATACATATATATTTTTGTATAAACTGTCACATTACTATTCTAGTATGAGAATGAGTGTTCATGATCATAGCTATCTGTAAGTTGTTATTGTTGAGGATCTTGTTGAGTTCCCTACTGGACTATATGTTCATCCCACGTTGTTGAATCTTTTCAGGTGTTAAGCAGGTTGAGCTGCAAGATTTGGATCTATTTATTTACTTGCCACGGGGCCTCAGTTATGTTGGCGGAATGCCATTGTTGTAAAAGGGTTACACCCTTCTTCTTGTACCTTAAGTGATGTAAGCCCAAGGGCAATTTATTAAGTATGTTCATGTAATATTTACTTTGCATACGAATGAGAGTATTGTTAATCACTTCTACGGATTGAATGTATAAGTTTATTTCCGCATGATTATCCTTGAAATTGAATTAAGTTAATGAATTTGGTAATGACTTCGAGTAATAAAAAGTGGGGCGTGACAATTAAAATTCCTTTTTTATTTAATTTCCAAATCGATCGTTTAGGTATAGTGGTTTCTTTAATGAACTTCCAATTTTAATTTTCTGCAACTTCCATTTTTATTTTTATTTGACTTCCATTTTTATTCATGTCATTTTTCTTTTCAACCTCCTTTTTTATTTAATTTTCAAATAGATCGTTAAGGTATAGTAGGTTCTTGAATGAACTTCCATTTTTAATTTTCTGCAACTTCCATTTTTATTCAATTTACTTTTCTATTAAACATCCTTTTTTATTTAATTTCCAAATAGATCGCTAAGGTATAGTGGTTTCTTGAATGAACTTTCATTTTTAATTTTCTACAACTTCCATTTTTATTTTTATTCGACTTCCATTTTTATTCAATTTACTTTCCTATTAAAATTCCTTTTTTATTTAATTTCCAAATAGATCGTTAAGGTATAGTGGTTTCTTTAATGAACTTCCATTTTCAATTTTATGGAACTTCGATTTTTATTTTTATTCAGCTTCCATTTTTATTCAATTCTTTTTCTATTCAACTTCCTTTTTTATTTAATTTCGAAATAGATGGTTAAGGTATAGTGGTTTCTTGAATGAACTTCCATTTTTAATTTTCTGCAACTTCCATTTTTAGTTTTATTTAACTTCCTTTTTTATTCAAGTTTCTTTTCTACACAAATTCCTTTTTTATTTAATTTCCAAATCGATCGTCAAGGTATAGTGGTTTCTGGATTGAACTTCCATTTTTTTTTTATTCAACTTCCATTTTTATTCAATTTACTTTTCTATTAAACTTCTTTTTTTATTTAATTTCCGAATATATCGTTAAGGTATAATGGTTTCTTGATGAACTTCCAATTTTAATTTTCTGCAACTTCCATTTTTATTTCTATTCAACTTCATTTTTTATTCAAGCTTATTTTCTATTCAACTTCCTTTTTTATTTAATTTCCAAATAGATCGTTAAGGTATAATGGTTTCTGGATTGAACTTAGATTTTTAATTTTATGCAACTTTCATTTTTATTTTTATTCAACTTCCATTTTTATTCAAGTTATTTTTCTATTCAACTTCCTTTTTTATTTAATTTCCAAATAGATCGTCAATGTATAGTGGTTTCTTTAATGAACTTCCATTTTTAATTTTGTGCAACTTCCATTTTTATTTTTATTCAACTTCCATTTTTATTCAAGTTATTTTCCTATTCAACTTCTATTTTTATTTAATTTCAAAATAGATCGTTAAGTTATAGTGGTTTCTTGAATGAACTTCCATTTTTAATTTTCTACAACTTCCATTTTTATTTTTATTTAACTTCATTTTTTATTCAAGTTTCTTTTCTAGTCGACTTCCTTTTTTATTTAATTTCCAAATCGATCGTCAAGGTATAGTGGTTTCTGGATTGAACTTCAATTTTTTTTTATTCAGCTTCCATTTTTATTCAATTTACTTTTCTATTAAACTTCCTTTTTTATTTAATTTCCAAATATATCGTTAAGGTATAGTGGTTTCTTGAATGAACTTCCAAGTCCACGCTCCTCCGTACGACGTCGCTTTGTCACCTGAAAACACAAACGTGAGCTAGCCGGCGGGTGTGTGCCGGAAACCTCTCCGATGCCTAAGTCAGAAAACTTGACAAATAGACAAAGCTCTATGTTCTCAGAAAAAATTGTGTTCAATTACCTCCTCCAAGGTGGTGCTTGTGAGCTTTTATAGGTTTCGAGTGGCATAATCCTAGTAGGACTTTTATTTCTCCATGCAGAGTCCTCCTAGGATTCATACTCCTAAGGATAATGCTTATCCTTTTACACCCTCCCCCACTGCTTAAACCAAGTGGGATGGTTTTCACTTTGGCCGAACTACTATATGACCGAAATAAGCTTGGCTACGCAGAGCCACAGAGAAGGCCGAACTGTCCTTAGCTCGGTCTTCTCCTCCAACTCCTTATCTCGGCTTTCCCCTGTTCAACCATGGTGTGTTTAGATCAAACTTCCAAGTGGCAAGTTCTGACCGACCTAACCATAATATGTCACGACCGGACTAAATGCAAGGCCTGACTCACTTCAACCTGCCACCGGACCGGAGTTGCTTTACACATTCTCGAACCGGAATAACCACACCTCTCCTGGGCCAGAATAACTTCACTTCTTTTGGGCCGGAGTATCTATACCTCTACTGGGCCGAAATAATCATTACGGCTTCTTACCGATTCCTTTACGCTTTGGGCCGCAGGGCCCAACTCACAGCTCGGCCCAATTCTTTCCCAAAAATTACCCTCTCAACTTCCATTTTTATTCAAGTTATTTTCCTATTCAACTTCCATTTTTATTTAATTTCCAAATAGATTGTTAAGGTATAGTGGTTTCTTGAATGAACATCCATTTTTAATTTTTTGCAAATTCCATTTTTATTTTTATTCAGCTTCCATTTTTGTTCAAGTTATTTTTCTATTCAACTTCCTTTTTTATTTAATTTCCAAATAGATGGTTAAGGTATAGTGGTTTCTGGATTGAACTTCCATTTTTAATTTTATGCAACTTTCACTTTTCTTTTTATTCAACTTCCATTTTTATTCAATTTACTTTTCTATTAAACTTCCTTTTTTATTTATGTTCCTCATAGATCGTTAAGGTATAGTGGTTTTTTGAATAAACTTCCATTTTTAATTTTCTGCAACTTCCATTTTTATTTTTATTTAACTTCCTTTTTTATACAATTTTCTTTTCTACTCAACTTCCTTTTTTATTTAATTTCCAAATAGATCGTTAAGGTATACTGGTTTCTGCATTGAACTTCCATTTTTAATTTTTTGCAACTTCTATTTTTATTTTTATTCAACATCCATTTTTATTCGATTTACTTTTCTATTTCACTTCCTTTTTTATTTAATTTCCAAATAGATCACTAAGGTATAGTGGTTTCTCGAATGAACTTCAATTTTTAATTTTCTGCAACTTTCTTTTTTATTATTATTCAACTTCCATTTTTATTCAAGTTATTTTTCTATTCAACTTCTTTTTTTATTTAATTTCCTAATAGATCGTTAAGGTATAGTGATTTCTTGAATAAACTTCTATTTTTAATTTTCTGCAACTTCCATTTTTATTTTTATTTAACTTCCTTTTTCATTCAAGTTTCTTTTCTACTCAACTTCCTTTTTATTTAATTTCCAAATTGATCGTTAAGGTATAGTGGTTTCTGGATTGAACTTCCATTTTTAATTTTACGCTACATTCATTTTTATTTTTATTCAATTTCCATTTTTATTCAATTTACTTTTCTATTAAACTTCCGTTTATATTTAATTTCAAAATAGATCGTTAAGGTATAGTGGTTTCTTGAATGAACTTCCATTTTTAATTTTCTACAACTTCCATTTTTTTTTTTAATCGACTTCCATTTTTATTCAAGTTATTTTTCTATTCGACTTCCTTTTTTTATTTAATTACCAAATAGATAGTTAAGGTATAGTGATTTCAAGAATGAACATCCATTTTTAATTTTCTGCAACTTCCATTTTTATTTTTATTCGACTTCCTTTTTTTATTTAATTTCCAAATAGATCGTCAAGGTATAGTGGTTTCTTGAATGAACTTCCATTTTTAATTTTCTACAACTTCTATTTTATTTTTATTTAACTTCCTTTTTCAAACAAGTTTCTTTTCTACTCAACTTCATTTTTTATGTAATTTCCAAATAGATCGTTAAGGTATAGTGGTTTCCGGATTGAACTTCCATTTTTAATTTTATGCAACTTTCATTTTTATTTATCTTCAACTTCCATTTTTATTCAATTTACTTTTCTATTAAACTTCCTTTTTTATTTAATTTCCAAATAGACAGTACAGGTATAGTGGTTTCTTGAATGAACTTCCATTTTTAATTTTATGCAACTTCCATTTTTATTTTTATTCGACTTCCGTTTTTATTCATGTCATTTTTCTATTCAACTTGAATTTTTAATTAATTTCCAAATAGATCGTTAAGGTATAGTGGTTTCTTGAATGAACTTCCATTTTTTATTTTCTGCAACTTCCATTTTTATTTTTATTTAACTTCCTTTTTTATTCAAGTTTCTTTTCTAGTCGACTTCCTTTTTTATTTAATTTCCAAATCGATCGTGAAGGTGTATTGGTTTCTGGATTGAACTTCCATTTTTTTTTTATTCAACTTCCATTTTTATTCAATTTACTTGTCTATTAAACTTCTTTTTTTATTTAATTTCCAAATATATCGTTAAGGTATAGTGGTTTCTTGAATGAACTTCCAATTTTAATTTTCTGCAACTTCCATTTTTATTTCTATTCAACTTCATTTTT
The DNA here is from genome assembly GCF_004153795.1 of Camellia sinensis. Classification (NCBI taxonomy): domain Eukaryota; kingdom Viridiplantae; phylum Streptophyta; class Magnoliopsida; order Ericales; family Theaceae; genus Camellia; species Camellia sinensis. The sequence continues at coordinate 13,798 of NW_021037433.1, read as the reverse complement.
TATTCAAGCTTCTTTTCTATTCAACTTCCTTTTTTATTAATTTCCAAATAGATCGTTAAGGTATAATGGTTTCTGGATTGAACTTACATTTTTAATTTTATGCAACTTTCATTTTTATTTTTATTCAACTTCTATTTTTATTGAATTTTCTTTTCTATTAAAGTTCCTTTTTTATTTACTTTCCAAATAGATCGTTAAGGTATAGTGGTTTCTTTAATTAACATCCTTTTTTAATTTATTACAACTTCCATTTTTTATTTTTATTCAACTTCCATTTTTATTCAAGTTATTTTCCTATTCAACTTCCATTTTTATTTAATTTCCAAATAGATCGTTAAGGTATGGTGGTTTCTTGAATGAACTTCCATTTTTAATTTTCTGCACATTCCATTTTTATTTTTTTTTCAGCTTCCATTTTTGTTCAAGTTATTTTTCTATTCAACTTCGTTTTTTATTTAATTTCCAAATAGATGGTTAAGGTATAGTGGTTTCTGGATTGAACTTCCATTTTTAATTTTATGCAACTTTCACTTTTCTTTTTATTCAACTTCCATTTTTATTCAATTTACTTTTCTATTAAACTTCCATTTTTAATTATCTGCAACTTCCATTTTTATTTTTATTTAACTTCCTTTTTTATACAAGTTTCTTTTCTACTCAACTTCCTTTCTTATTTAATTTCCAAATAGATCGTTAAGGTATACTGGTTTCCGGATTGAACTTCCATTTTTAATTTTCTGCAACTTCCATTTTTATTTTTATTCAACTTCCATTTTTATTTGATTTACTTTTCTATTTAACTTCCTTTTTTATTTAATTTCCAAATAGATCACTAAGGTATAGTGGTTTCTCGAATGAACTTCAATTTTTAATTTTCTGCAACTTCCGTTTTTATTCAAGTTATTTTTCTATTCAACATTCTTTTTTATTTAATTTCCAAATAGATGGTTAAGGTATAGTGGTTTCTGTATTGAACTTCCATTTTTAATTTTTGCAACTTTCACTTTTCTTTTTATTCGACTTCTATTTTTATTCAATTTACTTTTCTATTAACTTCCCTTTTTTATTTAAGTTCCTAATAGATCGTTAAGGGTATAGTGGTTTCTTGAATGAACTTCCATTTTATTTTTATTTAACTTCCTTTTTTATACAAGTTTTTTCTACTCAACTGTCCTTCTTATTAAATTTCCAAATAGATTGTTAAAGGGTATACTGGTTTTCCGGGATTGAACTTCATTTCTTAATTTTCTGCAACGTCCATTTTATTTTTTATTCAACTTCCCAATTGTTATTCGATTTACTTGCCTATTTAAACTTCCTTTTTATTTATTCAAACTAGATCACTAGTATAGTGGGTTTCTCGAATGAACTTCAATTTTGTAATTTTCTGCAACTCCGTTTTTTATTATTATCAACTTCCAATTTTATTCAAAAGTTATTTTTCTATTCAACTTCCATTTTTTATTTAATTCCTAAATAGAGTCGTTGAGGTATAGTGATTTCTTGAATGAACTTCTATTTTTAATTTTCTGCAACTTCCATTTTTATTTTTATTAACTGCTCTTTTCATTGCAGTTTCTTTTTCTACTCAAACTCCTTTTTTTTATTTGAAGTTCCAATTGGATCATAAGGTATAGTGTTTCTTGAATGAAACTTCCATTTTTAATTTTCTGCAACTTCCATGTTTTATTTTTATTTTACTTCCCTTTTTCAATCAAGTTCTTGTTCTATCAACCTTCTTTTTGTATTTAATTTCCAAAATGGAATCGTTACGTATAGTGTTTCTCTGGAATGAAACTTCCATTTTTAATTTTAAACAGCTACATTCATTTTTTATTTTCTTCATTTCGCATTTTTATCAATTTATCTTTCTTAAACTTCCGTTTTTATTTAAATGTGCAAAATAGATCGTTTAAGGATAGTGGTTTCTAGAAATGAAATTCCATTTTTAATTTTCTGCAACTCCATTTTTTTTTTGTCGACTTCCATTGTATTAAAAGTTGTTTTTCTAATTCGACTTCCTTTTTTTGATTTATTTCCAAAGATAGATAGTTAAGGGTATAGTGGTTTCATGAATGATACTCAATATTAAATTTTGGCCGCAACTTGTCATTTTTATTTTATTCGACTTCCATTTCGGTTCAATTTATTCTATTCCGGAGTTCTTTTATTTAATTCCAAATGAGATCGTCAAGGTATAAGTGTGTCTTGAATGAACTTCCATTTTATTTTTGCAAACTTCCGTTTTTTTTTATTTAAACTTCCTTTTTCAATCAAGTTCTTCTTCTAACGCAACTTTCATTGTTTATTTAATTTCCAAATAGATGGTTAAGGTATAGTGGGTGTTATGGATGAACTTCCATTTAATTTTATATGCAACTTTCATTTTATTTTTTCAACTTCCATTTTAGTCAATTTACTTTTCTTTAAACTTCCTTTTTTTATGAATTGTCAAAAGAGACAGTTCAGGTATAGGGTGTCTTGAATGAACTCCATTTTTTAAATTTATGCAACTTCCATTTTTTTTTATTGCGACTTCCGTTTTTATTCAAGTCGTTTTTATTCAACTTCTTTTTTTAATTTATTTCCAAATAGATCGTTAAGGTAAAGGGTTCTGGAGTTGAAACTTCCATTTTGAATTTTATGCAAACTTTCCATTTTTATTTTATCAACTTCCATGTTTTATTCAATTTTCTGTTTCTACTAAAGTTCCATTTTTAATTAATTTCTAAATAGAACGGTAAGGTATAGTGGTTTCTTTAATGAACTTCCATTTTTAATTTTGTGCAACTTCATTGTTATTTTATTTTAACTTCATTTTTATCAGTTATTTTCTATTCAACTTCTTTTATTTATTTAATTTGCAATAGACTCGTCAGGTGATAGTGGTTCTTGAATAAACTGCCATTTTTTAATTTTCTGCAAACTTCCTTTTATTTTTATTCAACTTCCATTTTTATTCAATTTACTTTTTCTTATTAAACTTCCTTTTTTATTTTGAATTTCAACATAATCGCTAAGGTATAGTGGTTTTCTTGAATGAATCCATTTTTAATTTTATGCAACTTTCTATCATTTTATTTTTATCGACTAGCCATATTTTATGTCAAGTCTTTTGCTATTCAACTTCCTTTTTTTCTGTAATTTTCAAACAGATCGGTACGTGTATAGTGGTTCTCGTTAGTATGAACTTCCAATTTTAATTTTCTAACGACTTCCATTTTTTATTTCTATTCACACTTCTTTTTCTATTCAATGCTTCTTTTCTATTCAACTTCCTTTTATTTAAATTTTCCAAAAATGATCGTTAAGGTATACTCGGTTTCTGGATTGAAACTTTCATGTTTTAATTTTATACAATTTTTCATTTTTTATTTTTATTCAACTCGCATTTATTCAATTTCTGTTTCTATTAAAAGTTCATTTTTTTATTTAATTTTCAAACTGGATCGTTAAGGTATAGTGGTTCTTTAATGAAACTTCCATTTTTATTTTATGGAACTTCGCATTTTTGTTTTTATTTTAGCTTACCATTTTATTCAATTATTTGCTATCACTTCCTTTTTTATTTTAATTTCCAAATAGATTGGTTAAGGTAATAGTGGTTCCTGGTAAATGAACTCGCATTTTAAATTTTCAGCATTACGCCATTTTAGTTTTAATTAACTTCTTTTTTATTCAAGTTGCTTTTTAACTCAAGCTTCCTTTTTTATTTAAATTTCCAAATCGATCGTCAAGGTATAGTGGTTTCTGGATTGAACTCCATTTTGTTTTTAACTTCACTTTCATTTTACATTTAACTTTTCTATTAAACTGCTTTTTTGATTTAATTCCAAATAAGACTTAAGGTTAGTGGTTTTTCTCATGAACTTTCAATTGTTAATTGTTCTACAACTTCCATTTTTGTTCTATTCCAACTTCATTTTGTATTCATGCATCTTTTAGTCAACTCCCTTTGTTATTTAACTCCAATAGATCGTTAAGACGGTATAAATGGTTTCTGGATTGAAACTTAGATGGATAATTTTATGCAACGTTTATTTTTATTTTACTTCAACTTTCATTTTATTCAATTTTCTATTGCTATTAAAGTTGCATTTTTTATTAATTCCAAATAGATCGTTAAGGTAAGTGGTTTTCTTTAATGAACTTCCATTTTTAATTTTGTGGCAACTTCCATTTTTGTTATTTTATTCAAGTTAGTTTCCTATCAACTCCATTTTATTTAATTCCCAAATAGATATGATAAGGTAAAGAGTGGTTTCTTGAATGGACTTCTATTTTAAACTTTTCTGCAACTCATTTTTTATTTTATTCAGCTTCTATTTTTATTCAAGTTATTTCTATCAACTTCCCTTTTATTTAATGTTCCAAATAATGGGTTAAGGTTTAGTGGTTTTCTGGATTTGACAGCAATTTTATAATTTATGCAACTTTCACTTTCTTTTTTATCAACTTCCATGTTTATTTCAATTACTTTTCTATTAAACTTCCTTTTTTATGTAAATTGTCCAAATAGGATGTTAAGTAATAGTGGTTTCTTGAATGATGTAACGCCCTCAAAATAACGATACATTAAACCCGATCAAATAAGTACATCATTGACAGATATGAAATAAGCCACATTCTCTATTTCATCAAGAGTTGGCTTACACAAAGTATACATGTTAGCTAAAAAAGCAAAATGCCTAACGGGCTTACAGGCTTCAAGTTAACATCTGGTTACAACAAAAGAGTGTAACTCATTTACACTTAATGCCCCTTGGCTGAATTTACATGTAAACACGAAATAAGCGACAAAAGATGTCCGCCTCTAGCCTGCCGGCAAGCTATGTCCTTGGAGGTGGCATGCTACCTGTAGCCTATTTGAAATGATATTGCCATATTAGGGTGAGCCACAGCAGCGCAGTAGAAATACTACGAAACCAAGCCAACCATGAGCTAAAAAGATTTAGCAATTGATAGATGGCCAACTCTGATACATTCACATAAATACATTATTTATGTATAACGAACTTAGAGTCCAAGTTACTTTTTGCATTTTCCCCTTTGTCAACAGTGAAGTCAATAGCTCTATCGCATTGTCCAAACAGATTGTACAAAAAACAGATCCCACATCACAGATAAAGCATTATAAGTTGCATCCACATGTCTGCAAAGATATGTGGATAACGACAATAATCCCCATCACTAGATAGCAATCATAAGCCTACAACACTTCACAAAGAATCAAGCAATATGAGCTATATCTTCAACTTCCTGAAGCAATAGAGCTGGTATGCGACGGAGTATCCTCCCTATCTTCTCCCAACATACCGGTTTAGAGGTACAATCCCCAATCTTCCCCTAAACGGGAGATACATCCCCATCTCCTCCTCCTACACATAACGTATAACAAACACATTGTTCAATACAATCACTCAAACATGTTAGTGAATGTATAAGTCTATCATCGTCAAAATTCCATGACAAGTCCAATTGATTAGTTTTCCGTTGCTAATCATCAATGCCATTGCGTGACAACAATGCACACATATCCTGCGACCGAAGCCCAAAGCAGTTTTTCTTACAGAAAAATAAATGCACAATGGATTACAAGTAAGTCATTTCCTCATCCTACAATAATTATCCCAATTAATTAAAACAATGTAATTAGTCAATTCCCATAATTAACTTCAAACTCCTTAGGTCCCATTTCAAATGATTCAACATTTATTCATTCTCTATGCCAAACATGCAATCTAGTTTATTATGAAATAAAACCCAACTTTGTAAAAATAACACAAAAGCCAAACTTTACCAAATACACAACCCCAACCATCTAAAATACTAAATTAAAGACAAAATCCATAGAGAGAGTAGGATATGCCTACTCGAAGTTTAAGCAAAAAGGAGATAGACTCGAAAGAGCAACGGCTCCAAATCCAAAGACTTTCCAGATTAAGTCGAAGGCTCTCACAGCTCTATTGTTAACAAAGACCCTAGGCTAGATTCAGTCACTCTGGGGAAGATCAAATCTAGTGGAGAGTGTAAGTTAGAAGAAGAGGTAGTCTCAGATCTAGGGTTTGAAAGAAAAAAGAAAGTGAAAAGTGATGTTTCAAAAACTGCTACTGTCCGTGATATAAAAACGCTCGCATCGAGCGAAGATGGTCGTCGAGCGCCAGACACAGAAAACTCTGCGCTCGAGGCCAGAGTTCTCGCGATGCCGAAAACTCCAAGAAGGGCGCTCGAGCGAAATAATACTCGCTCGAGCCAACACTCAAAACCTCAGGTCTGCAACCAGAAGCCACGCTCGAGGCAACATACTTCTCGCTCGAGCGAAGAAACAACCAAACCGCATCGAGCGAAGAAAGCTCGCTCGAATGCCAAGAAATGCAACTCTCAGGTCCAGACCAAGACCGAGCAATCGCTCGCAGTCGAGCGAAGCCAACTCTGGCTCGATCCCCAACACGGTACGAACTCAATCTCGCTCGATAGCGAACCAACTCCTCGCTCGAAGCGAAGGTCCAAAAATCTTTGGGCAGCAGCAACTAGGCGATCCTAAACACAAACCAACCTGTAACAAACCTGCCCAACACATCCCCTATAACTCAATATACAAAGTAGTAACAGATGCAAACTAGAACATAAACAAACCTACACATCCACGGACACATGTCCGGATCACTGTACAACAAGGGTAACCGGGATCGCTATAAATGAACTTCCATTTTTAAATTTTCCTGCAACTTCTCCATTTAATATTTTTATTCAAACTTCCGTTTTTTATCAAGTCATTTTTCTATTACAACTTCCTTTTTTATTTAAGTTCCTAATAGATCGTTAAAGGTGTATGTTTTCTTGAATTGAACTTCCCATTTTTATTTTTATTTTAACTTCGCTTTTTTTTATTCAAGTTTCTTTGCTACTCAACTTCATTTTTTTTATTTAATTTCCAAAAATAGATCGTTAAGGTATAACTGGTTTTCTGGATTGAAAACTTTCTATTTTTTAATTTTCTTCAACTTCCATTTTTATTTTTATCAACTTCCATTTTTATTCAATTTAACTTTTTCTATTTAACCTTCCTTTTTTATTTAATTTCCAATAGTTATTAAGGTATAGTGGTGTCTTATTGAATGAACTCAATTTTTAATTTTCTTGCAACTTCCGTTTTTATTATTATTCAACTCCATTTTTATTCAAGCTATTTTTTCTATTCTAACTTCTTTTTTTTATTTAATTTTTGGCTATATAGATCGTTAAGGTATAGTGGTTTCTTAAATGAACTTCTATTTTTAAATTTTCTTTGCAACTTCCAATTTTATTTTTATTTAACTTCCTTTTTCATTCAAGTTTCTTTTCTACTCCAACTTCCTTTTAGATTTAATTTTCCAAAAATAGAGTTCAGTCAAGAAAACCACTATACGTTAACGATGCTCATTTGGAAATTAAATCTAAAAAAGGAAGTTGAGTAGAAAAGAAACTTGAAATGAAAAAAGGAAGTTAAAATAAAAATAAAAAATGGAAGTTGCAGAAAATTAAAAGATAGAGTTCATTCAAGAAACCCTATACCTTAACGATCTATTACAAAATTAAATAAAAAGGAATTGAATAGAAAAATAGCTTGAATAAAAATGGAGTTGAATAATAATAAAAACGGAAGTTGCAGAAATTAAAAATTGAAGTTCATATCAAGACACCACTATCTTAATGAATCTATTTGGAAATTAAATAAAAAAGGAATGTTTAAATAGAAAAGGTAAATTGAATAAAATGGAGTTGAATAAAAATAAAAATGGGAAGTTGAAGAAAATTAAAAAATAGAAGTTCAATCCAGAAACCAGTATACCTTTACGATCTATTTGGAAATTAAATAAAAAAATGAAGTTTGATGAAAAAAAACTTGAATAAAAAAGGAAGTTAAATAATAAAAAAAAATGGAAAGTTCATTCAAGAAACCAACTACACCTTAACGAATCTATTAGGAACTTAAAATAAAAAAGGAAGTTGAATAGAAAAATGACTTGATAAAAACGGAAGTTGAATAAAAAATAAATGGAAGTTGCAGAAAATTAAAAATGGAAGTTCATTTTATGAGCGATCCCGGGTTTACCCTTGTTGTACAGTGATCCGAACATGTGTCGTGGATGTTTGTAGTTGTTTATGTCTAGTTTTGCATCTGTTACTACTTTGTAATATATTGTAGTTAAGGATGGTGTTGGGCAGGTTTGTTACAGGTTGGTTGTGTTTAGGAAGCCCTAGTGCGCTGCCCAGAATTTTGGACCCTTCGCTCGAGCGAGGAGTTGGTCGCTCGAGCGAAAGAGTTTGAGTTCGTGTCTGGTGGATCGAGCCAGAGTGGCTTCGCTCGATGCGGGCGATTGCGTCTGGTTCTGGACCTGAAGAGTTGCCAATTTTCTTGGCTCGACGAGCTTTCTTCTGGCTCGAGCGGTCTGGTTGTTCTTTCGCTCGAGCGAGAAAGTATGTTTGGCTCGAGCGTGCTTTGGTTGCAGACCTGAGGGTTTTGAGTTGTTGCTCGAGCGAGTATTATTTCGCTCGCGCGCACTTCTGAGTTTTTTCGGCTCGAGCTGAAGAACTTCTTGGCTCGAGCGAGAGTTTTCTGTGTCTGGTTCGCTCGAGCGAACCAAGTCTTCGCTCGAGCGAGCGTGCATTTTATATCAGCAGGACGTAGCATTTTTGAAACATCACTTTTTCACTTTCTTTTTCTTTCAAACCCTAGATCTGAGAACACTCTCGTCCTCTAAACTCTACACTCTCAACTAAGATTTTGATCTCGCCCAGAGTGTGAATCTAGCCTAGGGTCTTTGTTAAAAGATAGAGGCGTTGAGAGCTTCGACTTAATCTGGAAAAGTTTGGAATTTGGAAGCACGTGTGATTCTTCGAGTCTCATTCTCCTTTTGGCCTTAAACTTCGAGGTAGGGATAATCCTACTTCCTCTCTATGGATTTTTGTCTTTAAATTTTAGTATTTTGAGATGTTGGGTTGGTTTGGTAAATTTGGGTTAAAAGTTGGGCTTTTGTGTTATTAAGACAAAAGTTGTGGGTTTTATTCATAATAAACCTAGATGCATGTTTGGCATAGAGAAGATGGAAATAATGTGAATCATTGATGAAATTGGACTAAGGGTTGAAATGTTAATTATGGGAATTGACCTAATTACATTGTTTAATTATTGGGATAATTAAGTTGTGAGGAATGAGAATAGAAATGTTAATTGAATATCCATTGTGGCATTTATTTTCTGTAATAGAAATAACTGCTTTGGGCTATCGGTGGAGATAGTTGTGATTGTTGTAGACAATGCCATGATGATTAGGCAAACGAAAAACTAATCATGGAATGTGTCATGGAATTTGACGATTGATAGAATACATTAATCACATGTATGAGTGATTGTAATAGAAGCCAATGTGTTTGTAATACGTTTATGTGTAGAGGAGGAGATGGGGGATGTACTCCGCGGTTTAGGGAGATGGGGGATGGTACCTCTAAAACCGGATATGTTGGGAGAAGATTAGGGGATGAACTCCGTAGATAACAGCTCATAGCTTGTCTAGGAGTGAAGATAGAGCTCATATGCTTTATCTTTGTGAAGTGTGGATAGAAGCTTATATGCTTATCTGTGAATGTGGGATATTGTCGTTAACATACTGTTGAGAATGTGGATCAACTTATATGCTATCTGTGAATGTGGGATTATAGTTTTTGTACATATCTGTTGAAATGACGATAAGAGCTAATATGCTTATCTGTTGAAAAGGGGAAAATGAAAAGTAACTTGACTCATAAGTCGTAATGAACAAAATATGGGATTAATGAATGTATCCAGAGTTGGGCCATCTATCAAATTGCTTAATCTTTTAGTCATATGGTCAATGGTTGGTTAGGTGTATTTCTACTGGGTCTGTGGCTCACCCTATAATGGGAATATCATTTTTAGGTACAAAAGGTACATGCCACCTCCAAGGACATAGCTTGGGAGGCTAGAGGCGGACATACTTTTGTCGCTTAATTTTCGATGTATACATGTAAATTCAGCCAAGGGCTAGGTGTAAATGAGTTAGCACTCTTTTGTTGTAACAGTGTTAACTTGGGAAAGCCTGTAAGGTCCCGTAGGGCATTTTGCTTTTGGTTGCTAAACTGTATACTTTTGTAATCAAACTCTGATGAATAGAAGATGTGGTTATTTATATGTCAATGAATGTCTTATTTGATGTTTAAATGTATTATTTGAGGGCGTTAATCATTCAAGAAACCACTAACCTTACGATCCTATTGGAAATTAAATAAAAGAAGGAAGTTTAATAGAAAAGTAAATTGAAATAAAATGGATTGAATAAAAAGAAAGTGGAAAAGTTGCCATAAAATTAAAAATGAGAAGTTCACTCCGACACTATACCTTAAACCATATATTTTTGGAAATTAATAAAAAGGGAAGTTGAATAGAAAAATAAACTATGAAATAAAATAGATAGCTAGAATAAAAATAAATGGAAAGTTGCAGAAAATTAAAAATGAAGTGCCATTCAAGAAACCAACTATACCTTATCAATCTATTTGGAAATTCAAATAAAAATGGAAGAGTTGAATAGGAAAATAACTTGAAATAAAAATAAAAATGGAAGTTGCACAAAATAAATGGAACTTCATTAAAGAAACCACTATACCTTAACGATCTATTTGGAAACATTAAATAAAATGAACTTTAAATAGAATAGAAAATTGAATAAAAATGGAAAGTTGAATAAAAATAAAAAATGAAAATTGCATAAAATTATAAATCTAAGTTCAATCCAGAACCATTATAACTTACGATCTAGTTTGGAAATTAAATAAAAAAGGAAGTTGAATAGAAAAGATGAGAATAAAAAATGAAGTTGAAAATAGAAAAAAAATGGAAGTTGTAGAAAAATTAAAATTGAAGTTCATGAAGAACCACTACCACCTTTAACGATATAATTTTGGAAATTAATAAAAAGGAATTAATAGAAGTAAATTGAATAAAAATGGAAGTTGAATAAAAAAAATGGAAAGTTCAATCCAGAAACACTATAACCTTGACGATCTTTGGAAATTTAAAAAAAAAGGAAGTTGAGTAGAAAAGAAACTTGAATAAAAAAGGAAGTTAAATAAAACTAAAATGGAAGTTTGCTGAAAAATTAAAAAATGGAAGTTCCATTTAAGAAAACCACTAATACTTAACCATACTATTTGGAAAATTAAATAAAAAGGAAGTTTGATAGAAAAATATTGAATAAAAATGGAAGCTAAATAAAACAGAAAATGAAAGTTCCATAAAATTAAAGAGGAAGTTCATTAAAGAAACCACTATAACTTAGACGATCCATTTGAAAATTAAATAAAAATGGAACTTTAAGGAAAAAGAAAATTGAAAAAAATGGAGAGTGAATAAAAATAAAAATGAAATTGTATAACAATTAAAAATGAAAGTCAATTCCAGAAACAAGTATACACTTAACGATCATTTTGGGAAATTAAATAAAAAAGGAAGTTGAATAGAAAGAAAACTTGAATAAAAAAAGAAAGTTGAATAGAAATAAAAATGGAAGTCGTAGAAAATTAAAATTGGAAAGGTTCATTAAGAAACACCTATACCTTAACGATCTGTTTGAAAATTAAGAAAAAAGGAAGTTGAATAGAAAAATGGACTTGAATAAAAAATGGCAAGTGCGAATAAAATAAAATAGAAGTTGCATAAAATATAAAAATGGAAGTTCAACTTCAGAACCCACTATACCTTAACGATCTACTTTGGAAATTAAAAAAAAGGAAGTTTAATAGAAAAGTAAATGAATAAAAATGGAGTTGAATAAAAAATCTAAATATGCGAAAGTTGCGAAAAATTAAAATGGCATAGTTTATTTCAAGAAACCACTATACACTTAACGATCTATTTTGCAAATTAAATAAAAAAAAGAAGTTGAATAGAAAAATAAACTTGAATAAAATGGAATTAAATAAAAAATAAAAATGAGAAGTGTGCACAAAATTAAAAATGGAAGTTCCATCTAAGAAACCCATATAACCTTAAACGTTTCTATTTAAGAAATTATTAAAAATGGAACTTTAGTAAGAAAAAGAAAATTGAATAAAAATTGGAAGTTGAAATAAAAATAAAAAAATGAAAGTTGCATAAAATTCAATAAGGAAAGTTACAATCCAGAAACATTATAAAAAAAAAATAAAAATAAATAAAAAACAACATTAACGATCTATTTGGAATTAAATTAAAAAAGGAAGTTGAATAGAAAAATGAACTTGAATAAAAACGGAGTCGATAAAAAAAAATGGAAGTTGCATAAAATAAAAATGGAAGTTCATTCAGAAACCACTATACCTGAACCTGTTCTATTTGGGAATTAAATAAAAAGGAAGTTTTAAAAAGAAAAGAGAAGTTGAATAAAAATGGAAGTTGGAATAAAAATAAAAATGAAAGTTGCATAAATTAAAAATGGAAGTTCAAATCCAGAACCACTATACTTAACCACTATGGAAATTAAATAAAAAATGAAGTTGGAGTAGAAAAAGGAAAAACCCTTTTGATTGAAAAAAGGAAGTTAAATAAAAGATAAAAGCGGAAGTTGCCATAAAAATTAAAAATGGAAGTTCATTCAAGGAAACACTAATACTTGACGATCTATTTGGAAACATTAAATAAAACAAGGAGAAGTCGAGAATAGAAAAATAACTTGAATAAAAAATGGAAGTCGAATAAAAAGAAAATGAAAGTTGCGGAAAATTAAAAAATTGAAGTTCAATTCATGAAACCCCACTATATCCTTAAACTAATCTATTTGGAATTAAATAAAAAAAGGAAGTCGTATGAAAAACAACTTTTAATTACAATGGAAGTCGATAAAAAAAATGTGAAGTTCAGAAAAATTACAAAATGGAAATTCATTCTAGAAACCACTATACCTTAACGATCTATTTGAAAATTAAATAAAAACGGCAAGTTTAATTAGAAAAGTAAATTGAATAAAAATGGAAATTGAAAGAAAAATAAAAATGAATGTAGCGTAAAATTAAAAATGGAAGTTCCAATCCAGAAAACACTAATACGTTAACGATCAATTTGGAAATTAAATAAAAAAAGAAGTTGAGTAGAAAAAACCTTGAATTGGAAAAAAGGAAGTAAATAAAAAAAAAATGGAAAGTTCAGAAATTAAAAATGGAAGTTCAATTCAAGAACCACTATACCTTAATGATCAATTTGGAACTTAAATAAAAAAAGGAATTGAGTAGAAAAGAACTTGAATGAAAAAGGAAGTTAAATAAAAATAAAAAATGGAAGTTGCAAGAAATTAAAAATAGAAGTTCAGTTCAGAAATACTAAATACCGTCAACGATCTATTAGGAATAAATAAAAAGGAAAGTTGAATAGAAAATAACTTGAACTAAAAATGGAAGTTGAATAATAATAAAAACGAATTGGCCAGAAAATTAAAAAATTGGAAGTTCATTCGAAAAACCAACTATACTAGTGAATCTATTTGGAAATTAAATAAAAAAGGGTTAATAGGAAAGTAAATCAATAAAAATGGGAAGTTGAAATAAAATAAAAATGGAAGTTGCAGAAAAATTAAAATGGAAGTTCAATCCGGAAACCAGTATACCTTAACAATCTATTTGGAAAATTAATAAGAAAGGAAGTTGAGTAGAAAAGAAACTTGTAATCAACAAAGGAAGTTAAATAAAAATAAAAATGGAGTTCATTGCAAGAAACCACTATACCTTAACGATCTATTAGGGGGAACTAATAAAAAAATGGAAGTTT
>NW_021037432.1:0-13829 GCF_004153795.1 Camellia sinensis | reverse complement strand
ACTAGTTCTTTGTTTATAAGCATGAGATTAAGGTCTTTGGTGCTTAATGGTTTAATTTTCCCTTTGAGAGTTCAATTACCAACAGCATGACACTCTCTCAATGCCTAAAAAACAACACTTGGTTTCGTTGTTGTAATAGTTAGTTAAATCAGTTTAGCTAACTTTATTCATTTAGTTTTGTAATAGCTAGTTAATTAAGTTAGGTTCTAGTTACCTATTCGGCACCCTCCTGCGTGAGGGCATGCAATTGTACATAATGTGGTATGTCTTCCCACCCCTACCATCTTTCTCCTTCTATCTTACTAGCTTATGTGAGCTAGTTTAGGCATATCATGCTTTGTTTAGTATACTCCATGTTTCGCTCCACTTGTCTGGCATGAATCGAGGCTATCAGTAACATCATCTAATTCGCATTGTAGTTTATAACTTCTTTGAATACTTTGTTTAGACTGAGCGTGCCATCAATAAATTGAGCGTCATAGTGCCATAGGACTTAGTAGCCGAGGAAGCACTATAATTGCTGTTATTATTGCATGTGTTTGAATATCTCAGTCCATTGTATTGCATAGTTAAGATCACTTGCCATTAATTTTTTCTACGCTTATCATGCTTTTTTGGCACATCTGGTGTAACTAGGTGAGCTTTTTACTTGCCTTTAGGCATATTTGCATAAGTGTTCCATTGATAATGCCATATTCTATGCGTTCCGCTTGTCATGGAAGGGCTGAAGTAGATAAATGATGAACTGTTTGAATGGCCATTGTGGATGAAGGCCTAATTACATGATTGGAAATAAGTTTGAGCTAAATTTTTATCATGCGATCACGCTATAGCTAGATACAAAAGAATGAGATGCATTTTATAAGTGGTAACATATACAAAACAATTTTCAAATAAACAAAACATCGCGATTAAGTGTTCGCCCATTCTTGCAAATTAGTCCTCACTTATGTGTGTGCGCACCAAGTATCGTAATGCGGCTTAGCTCTAATACCTATATCACCGGACACAAAACATGAAGCATAATACATGTAAGGTAAGATCTCATATCTCAAATGCGATTAGTAAAGGCCCGATCCCCTTTGATACGGAGTGAGGCTTGGGGGTGCTCATGAGTTTCTATCGACCGTTCAATCCCTCCATCAGATAAACCTACAGTTCACGAAGCGAAGTTAAAACCGAACAATCTTGGTGATAAGTGAAACCAGCTATCACTGGCCTTTGGCACGAGTCATGGGTTTTCTCTACAATATTTTTGAAAAATAATTTAAAGTGGCGATGCTGTAATCATCGGCAAAGTAGTCCCAATTTTTGACAATCTTGATTCAAATCAATTTTTTCAAAAGAAATTTACGCGAATTTTGGACTCTTTGGTCTTTATCTATTCTTCAAACATTGCCATCTGTGAAGATCACATTCAGAACTACGGGTGCCCTCTGTAAGGGCTTATTTGTCTTCTTCCCCGAAAGGGGGGCACGAAAGTCGAGCCTAACAGTTTCTGGCGACTCTGTTGGGGGATGAAAGATAGAGAAACTTGACTCTGAGAAAGCTACGGATGACTCATAATTTTTTCATACACTTATATGTTTCTTGCATTTTGCAATTTTTATTACATTGGCAGCGCCTCCAGTCACTAGTTTGCGATCTGTTAATATACTTCCGATGGTTTGCCGGAGGCTTGCCTAAAAGCTCTCTCACCAAAAGGAGTATATGACCAGTTCATCAGTGGGCGGTTTCCCTGCCCATGATAGAAACGACAATCGCTGTAGATCTGGACTACCGCTGTACCGTTTGATCCTCCTTTTCACTTCTCGGTGTTCAAAGTTGTGAGAGGTTATATTAGGTAGTCTTGCTGAGGTAAAACCCCTTTTGACCATTCGGACCTACGTTACATATCAAAAAACGACATAGAGACTGTTCAAACTAGAGGACACAGTCACTGATGCTCAACTCGAAATTAGGATTGTGTGAACAACCGCTTTTGTTTTGGCCATAGTGACCTAGTTGCCCGATGAACTAAAGGACAAGGTAGCCTTACCCACCCCCTCATAGGGCTGTCGTTTCATGGCCTCCATCGAACCTTAACCTGGCAAATGCGTGCGTTAGCATCGTGACACTGCACAGGAATGTACATAATAGTTGCAAGTTTATAACAAGTCGTATTTATTTTCGCGGGACATAATCAGCTGTGGAACGTGCATAGTCCTAGAACATCGTATTGATCAATGTCTGTACTGATAACCGTCTTAGCTGAGGTGCTGTGCAGTTTCTGATTACTGAGCTTTTCATTTTTGCTCCTGCTCTATTTTCTTTAGCGCTAGGGTAGTTTACTCACATAGCTTTCTCATAATAAGTCTCGGAGCGAAATAAAGACCAATAGTAACTCTAGACCTGAGTCATAAAGCAGAGCTTGGTATAAGCCATGGGATCTTGTTCGCGGACATGGAACGTGTTTACTTTTCCGCTATCCATAATTACAAGCCGGCGACTGGATGACGAAGCTCCGGATTGGCCTCCGAGGCCTGCACAGACTGAGCTGGCTGAAAACCCGCTGCCGCATCTGCCTAGAGCCAGACGCTCCCCGAAGTGGCACTCCAACTGTGGGCAAAACCTTCTTCATGTGGCCAGGTTTGTTCCACACTGAAAACAAGTCAAGAGCTGCCCCCTGCTCTAAACTCTGACTCTGCGGTCTAGCTGAGAAGAAGCAGCTTTCTGACGCCCCCACCTTCTGCGGGCAAACAGATACGCTTGTGACGCCAACTGGCCACACTTGTAAACAGGTGTAATCCCCTGAACCACCTCTCCCGGAAGGCCTGCACGTCGGCACTGGGAAGGTCGATTAGCAAACACTACCCTGCGATCTTGCTGAGGGTTAGAACCCCCCTCTGCCTCCTGCCATCCTACCCTGACTATCTTGGCTCCTCTTGGGGCCTCTCTGGCCCTCATATCCTCCTTTCCTCCTGCAGATCATCGCTCCATATGAGCTGCAGGTCACTAGGTGTCTATACTCTCGAATATAAGACCCCACCAATTCTCCAACTTGGAGGCCGCGCGGCCTCAACTTCCGGCTCAAACTCATAACAACTGATTTATTGATGTTTTGTTATGGTCCTGGCCGCTGAATGTCCTCTTCTCGGCCGATTGCAGAGTAGTGTTTAGCACTTATTCTGTATCCAGTCAGTAGGAGCTTTTTTGTGAGTATCGCTGTTCCGATGTAAGTTTATAGGTTAATGGGGATTGATAATATCTAAGTCCAGTGATCAGAGTGCTGCGTAGGGACGGTCATGGCTGTGGAGGTAGTAGGTCCCTGCACTTGCGGCATGGCTTTTCTACGAGTCATTAATACCGGGTGTCATATGCATTGTGCTCAGGTTGAGAGGATGCGTGATGTGTATCTGACTTTTTGCGTTTGAGGTTGACACTATATCGGTATACTTGGCAGAGTATTCAGGGCATAGGTGTTATCATCGGCCATGAGGACGGGTATCGATTTTGCCAGTGATTGCATAGTTCTGTGAATACTCGATTTGGTTGGAGATTGGTTCCCTTTGGGCTGTTTTCGCATCTTCCGGCTACTGCGACTGACTCCAGTGTCCTTTTTTGGCAGCCATGTCCGAGTAAGGGCATACTGGTATGTGAGTTGGCAGATTCTTTCCCCGCGACTAGGAGGAGATGGCCAGGCTTCACCTGCGTTCTATCCACTGACGGTCCCCTGTGATTCGGCCGCCGCCGGAGCGCCGCGGCCTTCTTAGCTTTGTGCCCGCAGGTGGCCGCGCCCTCCGGCTCCTGGCTGACCCCCACCCCGGCCTTCTCGCAGGATCCCTCAGGATGTTGTCCCGGCTCTCCCGGCACTGATTGCCACCACGCTGACTCGTCCTCACCTCTGGTACACATTTCCAGCCTCCATGGATCGGGGTGCCACTCGCAGCTGCCCAATGACCAGGGCTGATTACCGATGAGCCAAGCCCGGCAAACTGGCTGTTTGTCTCCAGTTCCATTGCTCCCCCTTGATGCAGTAGCACACCTGCGAGGCGTCACGGCTGTCGCGTTGTTCCTACCCACCCGACTGTGACCTCTTCCAACCACGGCTCACAAAACCCTCACATGACCGATCCAAAGAGGCCTTCACTCACAGCTGTACGTGACCCTGTTCAGCCCATGGGTGAAGTCCCAGGGCACTTCGCACATGCCCTTGCTGATCCCTTCTACCCCGGCCTCGCTGCACGTTCACCACACACATGGTCATGACTCGCCCGTGCTTTCGTTGTGGTCTGAGATTAGGATCATTGACCAGGTGACTTGTTCCCTCACCCAACATGACCCACCATCACTTTGGTCCCACAACTCCACCACAGTCCCCCCGCTCGAATCTCACCTATCCATACCATTGGCCTACCTCTAAGCCCCGCTCATTATTCAACCCCTTCCCACCTACCAAACGACGTGTTCATTCTGAGGTTTGCAGATCTTGTGCAATGAATGGACACGTGCTGACCCCCACCCAAAGCTTGTGGTGATGCTTATAGTAGGAAGGAAAAAAGTGCTAACCTTGGAGGAACGGTATAGTCCAATTGCGGAGTTGTTCTGAGGAATTAACTATGGGATGTATGACCAAGCCTGCTAACAAATTGTGTTGATTGTCAAATTAAGCCTGATTGGCGTCTGTCAACCTTGGTAGGACGTCAATGTGGTTTAGGGAACATGGCAAAGCCAGGGGTTTGAATGATTTGGAAAAACTTAGGAGGATTTAGCACCTGCAGTTCTTTGACAAGCAAGATCAGGGGGATGTGCGCAATTGGGCCTGGTTCGACTTGAACAGATCACTAACAACTCTGTGATCGGCTGAGTGATGAGTTGGCTAAGGAGGAAGGAACTGAAATGAAACCAGAGGAAAAGAAAGTAGGGATACGCTGTAGTGGACGAAGACGCCGATGAGAAAGGAAAGCTTGCAAGAACCCTGGCATGAAAAATTCCTCAAAACTGGGCACAAGAGCACTGCAGACACGGAACAAGAAGCTGCACTGAAGTAGTTTTGAACGGAAAAGGGTTGAAGACAACAAGGAATCATGCATAGCTCAACACGCTGTGGGGGGTAATCAATGGATGTGAAGGTGATACAAACGAAGTCAGACAACTGTTTGTCGCTGCTGAAAGGTGTAATGATGGGCGAATGATGATCTGCATCTTGCCACACGATTGAGACTGGGGCGAGTGCTCCAAACAACACGTGGTATGCTGAAGAAATAGATCACATAACAAGAAGTGGCGGTATTTTAAGCCACCACCACTTAGATCAAGTTTGAGGCATTTGGGAAAAGACAGAGAGGTTGAGAACTGCCTTGGAAGAGAGGTCAAGTGTTGAAAAACTTAAGAAAATTCAAGCATACATCTCCAATCGGGGGTTTTCTTATGGCCTCCCGGGTGCACTGACAGTAGTACTATCGGCAATGGATAAGGTTAAATTGTCCATTGACCACGCCTGATAGCTTGTACGATTGATCTTCTAAGTGGTGCCATGCACCATTCCTTCTCCGAATAAAGAACTGCCACCTTGAATAGGCTCGACTCACACAAACCTTGTATCTATCTGTGGAGTGCAGGGAGAAACGAGTTGCCTGATGGTGTTTAGTTGATATCAGTTCGGCATCAATGTTTGGCATTAACTAGCAGCTTTCGTTCCACACCTAAGTAATTCGGGCGCGTACGATAATACAAGCGAGAGGTCATGGGCACGGTGCAGAGTTAGAGGTTTAGACGGCCTCAAGAGTCGAGTTCCATGTCTTGGATGTGCTGGTACCTTCAATTTACTATTACGAGGTTGGTTACATAGTGAAGTCGTCTCCTCCACTCTCCACCAAATGTTGATGTTACCCTCATGGGGAAGGAGTGGCAATTGTTTTTTGGGATTCATCCATCCATCCGCTGCGAAGTAACTACACACGTGCTGGAAATCACCAGATGCTGAGCGAAAATGTATTCTCTCAGGGTTCACTCTCGCTGAAGCTCGGGTAGTGTAGACCATACCTGGTCGCAGACAAAGGCCGTGTAATGTCAGCACCCAGTCTATAAATTTCATGAGTAAACTGCAGCATGTTCTAGGAAGGGACTCGGCAGAATGGCCGAAGGCATTGCAGCACTGACAGATGTGCCACATCAACTACATGCTTTGGACTGGGATAATGCCCACCAAAGAGGACTGGATCAGAAAGGGGGAAGAGATGAAGGGCAGCGCCAAGGCTAAGCAAGGCCTTTAGCGGGCAAACACTATGAGATGCAATGCATAGGCCATCCAGGGACCACTAAATGCCACTTTGTTCAAGGAGGGAGAAGATTTTCTCCTTTTGCGGCTTTCTCTAGCTTGGTGAACTTCCTTGAATCAGGTGTCCTCGGTTCGAGATCTTTTTTTGACCTGTGGTGCCGAAATAATGATGAGGCGGAAAGGCTAAATGACACGTCAAAGCCGAGTAGAGCATGGAAAGTGTCAGGCAACAGCGAACTCCGAGTAGGAGAGATATAGAGAATTATCGTATGACATCCTACCAGACGACCTAGGAGCATTTGGGGGATAACCTTTACTAGCTCGTGATAGGAAAGAACAAGGAGATAGAACCCAACAATCTCTCTCAACAGAAACAACAAAAAAACCAAAAAATAACCAAGAAACAAAAAAAACCACAAACAATACAAAACAAACAATAGTTTGAACCAACTTTCAAAGCAAATGAAAAGCCAAGAAAGGAGGTAGGTTGCAGAGGTGATTAAGAGTAATCACAAGTGTGAAAAGCCATAAATAGACACTATCAACTCAAATAGGATGGTGGCTAAGGCCTAAACCACCAAATCTATGAGGACTATTACACTATGAGCATGCAATACAAAGCTCAAATGTAATGAACACCCAAAAATAGTCCTAAAACAGGTCTGTGGGGGCCGAATATTAGGAGACATAAATAGGCCGAATAATTGGACCTGGAGAGTTGAAGTATATGTATCGCATTCGACCCCGTCTTACATATTTAAATCCTGCCCTATTCGGCTGGATAGCCGGTTGAGTAAGGGGCCAAGTGGAAAGAGGTTTGCAGCAAAAGAAGCCGAGTAAATAGTTATACGGCGAATCGAAAGTGGGCCCAGCCCCGAGGCCCAAGAAAGAGAAGATATAAATAGAAGAACACCAGCCAGAAAGAGGTATGAGAAAATTAGTACGCTTAACTTAAAATACAAGTAACTAAGAGAGTATACACTGACTAAACCGTCAGAGTGCTAATTACGGCACCCTCGACCGGAGTGTTTGTTTCTTTTCAGGTCGTCCAGGTCATCAGCTGAGGATCTCGAGCGTCCAAGTGGATCAAAAGAGTATATCCAATCCCCTTTCCCATAATTGGCGCTGTCTGTGGGAATACTCAACTACATCCATGGCGGGCACAACGGAAGATCCTCTGATAATCGCTGATGAAACTACACCACAAGATGATCTCACCCTAACAAACATGTTGGGACCAGACACTATCGCCGCAAGATGCGACTTGAACTTCGACTCACCCTCGACTTCAGCGTATGAGACAATGCAAGCGATCATGAAACAAGCAAAGAAAAATGAACAGAGGTTAGAGAACATGATCGCTGAGAACGAATGTCTTCGTCAGGATTTGGCCTTGGAAGTGGCGAAGTCCAAACAAGCTGTACGCCAAGGTCCGAAACGACCTCTGAGGACAGGTGGTCGACGATCTCGAGCCTGACAACAAGACACTGACAACGACTCTGATTCATTATCCTCGAAGCCCAAAAAGAAGGGACGACCCGAAACTACCAGTTCCTCTGAAGAGAATCCACGTATAAGGCATAAGCGAAGACGAAATGGTTTAGACGAAGAGGACCAGCACAATCCCTTTGTGCAACGGATCGCAAAGGCAGTACTACCCAAGAAGTTCAAAGCCCGTCGTTCACCTTGTACGATGGGAAATCGGATCCCACGGATCATATCTGTCACTACAAGGAAGCCATGGCGTTGCATGCAGACGACGATGCTCTCATGTGCAGAATATTTCCGAGCAGTTAGGGACCGTTGGCCGTTAAATGGTATTATAAGTTGTAGCCAGCGTCGATTAAGAGTTTCCATCAACTACAAAAATCCTTCATGGCAAGATTTATCACCAATGAGGTCCAGCTGAAGCAAGCCGACTCTCTCTGGGCAATGCAGATCCAGCCAGGAGAAACCTTATGAGCGTATTCGGCGCTCTATTGGGAATGCTTTAATCTTGTGGATGACGCTTATAACGACTTTATGGCGATTACCGCCTTTAAAATGGGTTTGCATTTTGGTAGTGTTCTCCGCAGCTCCTTGACTAGAAGACCCCCCAAAACAGTTTGGTCGTTGATGAAGAAAGTTGAGGAGTACTGCAAAATGGAAGATGACGCCTTGCGGGTTAAAGCCAGAAACATGGCCAACAAGATGACCCCTTCTGAAATTGCTCAGCCGTTAAATTTCGTACCACCTTAGAGCCCTAAATCACGGCATCGGGCTAAACGAGACAAGAGACGGGATTCTCGCCGATCAAGCGACCAATGCCCCTACCGAGAAAATAAACAACTGCAAGTCAATGGCAGGCGCACAAGGCGCGTAGACAAGAAATACACGGAGTTGTCAGAGCCGATCAGTGCGGTTATGTCCAAAGTCCAACACCTTCCATTCTTCAAATGGCCGTCTAAAATGGTGGGACCTCTCGACACGAGAAGATGGGACAGGCGGTGCGAGTATCACAAGGATCATGGTCATGACACTGAGAGTTGTTATGCATTGAAGGATCACCTAGAGAAATTGGTACAAGATGGTTGGCTACAACAGTACGTCTGAAAAGGAAATTCAACCAAAGCAATAACCTTAAGATAGGATTCGCCTCCACTCGGCGTGATTCACATGATATACAGCCTGCCAATGTCATCTGCGGTGCATACGATTCAGCCGAATCCTGACCCTCAAAATCAACTCACTCCGGCTAAACGGCCTCATGAAGTTGCCGCAGGAGTGACACTTCCCCACATCGATCCCTCAGTAACCGAGTTACGTGTAAACCGATTCACCGTTGAGCGTGTACTCATTGATTCGGGGAGCACATCGGAAGTTATGTATTACAAGCCATTCACCAAACTCGGCTTCTCCGAATCGGATCTTTCTCTGGCTCCCTATCCACTTTTCGAATTTAACTCCAATCCAGAATACCCATTGGGAAAAATCACACTACCCGTTCGAGCGGGTTCCCGAACAGTGGATGTGGAATTCTTGGTCGTCAAGCTGCCATCGCCGTATAATCTGATCATGGGGTGAACTTGGTTGCATACTATGCAAGCCGTGCCAAGCACCTATCATCAGCTGTTACGCTTTTCGACAGGACGCGGCATTGAGCAAATCCGTGGCTCCCAGAAATCAGCACAAGCATGTTATTTGCTTGCTGGAAAGACGCCAAAAGAGTTGCAGGTGAATTCTATTGAGATGCCAGTCGAGAGAGCCGACGTTGGACGGCCCCCAAGTGAAAAGGCCACGGAAGCCCCAGATCGAGTTGAAATTGACGGAAACCCAGACAGGTTTTTCATGGTCGGCGCCTCCCTGAGTCAACCTAACAAACAACAGCTAGTTTTCTTCATGCTCAGCATCCTTGATGTATTTGCGTGGAATCCATATGAGATGTTGGGTATAGATCCGTCTGTTTCGCAGCACCATTTAAATGTTGACCCTAAATGCAAGCCGATTATTCAGAAAAGCCGGTGGTCAGCCGCAGAGCACACGCCCACCGTTGTTGAAGACGTTGACCAATTGCCTGACCCCAGGCCAATCAGGGAAGTAACCTACCCTACATGGCTCTCGAATACTGTGGTTGTGAAGAAGAAAAATAAAACTTGGCGAGTCTGCGTTGATTTCACGGACCTAAACAAAGCCTGCCCCAAGGATTGTTTTCCCCTCTCCAGAATAGATCAACTTGTAGATGCGACGGCACACCATCAGCGTATGAGCTTCCTCGATGCTTATAGAGGCTACCATCAAATTGCCATGCATCCGGAGGACCAAGACAAAACTGCATTTCTCACCCCAAGAGGAACCTATTGCTATAAGGTTATGCCTTTTGGGCTGAAGAATGCAGGGGCAACCTACCAAAGACTAGTCACTGCCATGTTCAAGGAGCAACTCGGCCACACTATGGAAGTGTACATTGACAATATGGTGGTCAAGTCCAAAGAAGAGCAAACTCATTTAGCCGATCTGGAGGAGACATTCGGCATTTTATGCAAATACAAAATGAAGCTGAATGCTTCCAAATGTGTGTTTGGGATCAGCTCTGGCAAATTCTTGGGTTACATTGTCAACCACCGAGGAATCGAAGCCAACCCGAGGCAAATCACAACAATCTTGGAGCTCGGCTCCCCTTGTTCAGTGAAAGAGGTTCAAAAGTTGATGGGGATGGCCGTCGCACTCAACAGGTTCATCAGTCAATCCACAGACTGCTGCCGACAATTCTTTCATACACTACGGCAGGGACTGCTGAGTGCGAAGCCGCTTTCAATGGCCTTAAGACCTACCTCCGTTCAGTTCCACTCTTGACAACACCTTCGGCAGGTGACCCGCTCATTTTGTATCTAGCAGTTTCCGACTGGGCCGTCAGCGCCGTACTGATAAAGGAAGAGCTAGGGGAGCAGCGGCCAGTGTATTATGTGAGCAAGGCAATGGTTGATGCCGAAACACGCTATCTTCTGTTGGAAAAATTCATTCTAGCCCTCGTCATGGCAGCGAGAAAGCTGATGCTTTACTTTCAGGGGCATACCATCGGGGTACTAACGGATCACCTCCTCTGGTCGGTACTCCGTAGTACAGAAGCATCAGGGCACGTTTCAAAGGGGGCTCTTGAACTCGGCCAGTATGATATTCAGTTTCTGCCTAGAACCTCAATCAAGGGACAGGTGCTTGCCGACTTTGTGGCCGAAGTCACTAGGGGTCATGCCGACTTCAAGTCTGATGAAATTCGACCTAAGCCGAGCTGGAGAATTTATGTTGGGGACATTTGGCAATTGTACTGTGATGGATCATCCAATCAACGAGATAGCGGGGCCGGAGTAGTGATAATGGCTCCCGATGGGGCAATAATTGAGCAGGCTGTCAAACTCGGCCTCGAAGCAACAAATAATGAGGCTGAATACGAGGCCCTGCTAACCAGCTTGCAGAATGCACATCTCCTAGGTGCTCGGCATCTGCTTATATTTTGCGATTCAAAATTGGTGATCAATCAACTAAAGGGGGAGTACGCAGCAAAAAACGACCGCATGGTCGTTTACATGAAAACGAAAAATTCCTTGCTGGCAAAATTCAACCATCATGAATTGAACCAAATAACCCGTGACCAGAACATGCATGCAGATGCCCTGGCTTGCCTAGCCTCTACCATTAACTCAGGGATTAAACGGACCATTGAAGTTGGTTTCATCTTAGAGTCGAGCATTGGCCCTTCTGAAGAAGTCCAAGTCAATGTCATAGAGTCAGGACCGAGTTGGATGGACTCCATTGCTACTTTCCTGTCTTCTGAACAGCTCCCAACGGACAAAAAATGAGCGCATAAGCTGTGAAATAAAGCCCTGCGATACTACTTGGATCCGCAAGGAAAGCTTTATAAAAAATCCCTTTCCTGTCTATACCTGGAATGCGTTCATCCGGACAAAGTCGAAGCACTTCTGGCCGAAATACATAAAGGCAGTTGCGGTGCCCATTTTGGCAGTCGCTCTTTGGCTCATCGGGCTATGGCACAGGGGTATTACTGGACGACAATGAGAGCTGATGCCGAATGTTACGTGAAAAAGTGTGAACAGTGCCAGAAGTTCTCTCCTTTAACCCAACTACTTGCTGAAGAGTTGAGCTCTATAACCAGTCCTTGGCCGTTCGCCCAATGGGGACTTGACATCGTCGGACCACTGCCTCGTGCCCCGGCTAACAAGCGATTTTTGATTGTCGCGACAGATTATTTCACAAAATGGGTAGAAGCGGAGGCACTAACACACATCCGAGATACCGACGTGAAGCGTTTTGTATGGAGAAACATCATAACACGATTCAGCATTCCAAGAGCACTTATTTCAGATAACGGCACCCAATTTGATTGCGGTGTCTACTGGGAACTATGCAGCAAGTATGGTATTCGGCCCTATTATTCCTCCCCGGCTTATCCACAGAGTAATGGCCAAGCTGAAGCCTCCAACAAATCTATTTTAGACGGCATCAAGAAGAGGCTGGAGAAAGCTAAAGGAAGATGGGTAGAAGAGTTGCCAAGTGTGTTATGGGCTCATCGCACTATTCCGAGCTGGTCCACTGGGGAGATGTTGTTTGCTTTATGCTTCGAAACGTAGGCAATCATCCATTTGGAGATCGGCCTCCCAACCTTGAAATCAAGAGTTTTTTATTTGGGCCAAAACGACATGATGTTGGCCTTGGACTTGATTCTGATTGAATAACGGAGAGACTGTGCCCTCGCATCCATGGCACGGTACCTACAGCAACTTGCTAAGTCATATTCAACGTGTTCAACTGCGCCACTACATGCAAGGAGAGTTGGTCCTGAAGCCGACGGAAAATTGGGTCCTAACTAGGACGGCCCTTATCAGATCGACTCAGTCGCGGGAGTAGGGGCATTTCGGCTCAAAGACATGTCTGGGAGAAGTCTGCCACGACTTTGGAATTCCACACATTTACGTAAATTCTATCATTGACCCGACTTGTGGGGCATGATATCTGTCCTGAATGGTTCGCTATGTACATATTTCATTTTTGCAATGCAAAGTTTTCCGTTTTCTCATCGTGCAATTGAGTTCAAAAGCCTCCGGATTCGGAGCGCCCTTCGTGGATATCATGATTAGCCAAACCAAGTCTCCAGATTCGGAGCCCCATCGGTGCATGACACCTTTGGGCTGATTAAAGCCTCCAGATTCAGAGCGCCCTTCGTGGATATCACGATTGGCCAAACCAAGTCTCCTGATTCGGAGCGCCATCGATGCATGACACCTTTAGGTCGATTAAAGCCTCCAGATTCGGAACGCCCTTCGTGGATATCACGATTGGCCAAACTGTCTCTGGATTCAGAGCCCCATCGGTGCATGACACCTTTAGGCCGATTAAGCCTCCGGATTTGAAGCGCCCTTCGTGGATATCACGATTGGCCAAGCTGTCTCCGGATTCGGAGCCCTATCGGTGCATGACACTTTTGGGCCGATTAAGCCTCCGAATTCGGAGCGCCCTTCATGGATATCACGATTGACAAAGCCAAGTCTCCGGATTCAGAGCCCCATTGGTGCATGACACTTAGGGGCCAAATAAGACTCCAGATTCAGAGCCCCATTCGCGCAGGACAATTATGGGCCGAATAACACCCCGGATTCGGAACCTTATTCGCGCAGGACAATTATGGGCCGAATAAGATTCCGAATTCGGAGCGCCCTTTGTGAAAGTTAAAGCATACAAATATTCAAAGTGAAATTCTTTGTGAAGTTAAGTCGGCAAAAACCGTATACACATTAAAGCATATAAACATTCAAAATGAAATGCTTAATTGATTTGAGCTAGCGCAAACCGCATAAACAAATTAAAACATTCAAACATTCAAAATAAGATGCTTAACTAAGCATGCAAACATTCAAAATGAAGCACAAACATTTACAATATATCCAATTTTATGCGGCATCACCCTCGTCATCGCTCTTCTCAATTTCGAAAGCGCCAAAAGGAAAGTGATGAGGTTGATATAATGGCGACGCTGATTCAACTCCTGCTCCTTGGAGTGCCTCTGCAGCTTGGAGAGCCT
>NW_021037430.1:0-12536 GCF_004153795.1 Camellia sinensis | reverse complement strand
TGCGCGATTGTGATCGAGAAACCAAGACATGCCCTTTGAGGTCAACTAAACGATTAGGGACATGATTGTGCATATATGGCTGAATTGCATATGCAACGCAATGTGATCTCGCTCTCCGTCAAACAGGTTCTGCAAGCATTCCTGCCCGATCGAACTGCATGAGGACCGACTGGCAATCAATACGCAGCCGAGTGAAATTCATTATGTGCCGAGGCAACGCAAACCACTCCGTAATGTGAGTATTTACACTGTATTAGAAGATTGCACTTGACACCCACAACTGCAGTTTATGACAACTTGTATAAGTCCGGTATGGATGTGAGATAGCTGGACCCACTACATCAGCCGGTGTGTTCCTGCAAATGTCCAGATAAGACAATTCGAGACTTTGAAACAGCCTCGGAATATGGAGCAGAGCATGGAAAACAGAGGCAGATTTAACGCGATAGCAAGTGAATCCCGAAAGAACGACCATGCATGCATTGAGCTCTCTTAACCCAGAGGGGTTTTAACTGTTTCCTAGCTTAGTTGCTCTTGCTAATTATGGTAATTGTAATATAAATTAGCTAGGAATAGATATTTATAGTTCAGATTTGCTATTATATCTTCGGTCCCTGTCCGAGCGAGGGCGAAATTTTGTATAATGTGGGGAGTGTAGTTGGTGGCATGTCTCCAAACGCCACTCTTCCTCCCTTTTACTTACCCTGCTTGTATGGTAATAATAGGTCATTTAAATTAGCCATACTTATGATGATGTTGCGTGCATTCATTACATTTGCCTTGCATAGCCCAGGGTCGGACGCAATCATGCTATACTGCATTGTCTAATCAATTCCAAATTGAACACGGATCAATTGTCGCATTCACATGCCATGTTTAGTTTAGCCGAGCTACTCAATTGAGCATCCTGTATGTGTTGCATTTAAGTCAATACAATAACTTAGGACCTAGCATGTTGGGCTAACTGTTTACTTAGTATTGGCAGGAAGCACGATGGTAAAGTTTATGCTTTAAGCATCTCGCATGGAGTGTAGAATGCATCAAAAGACAGCGGATGCATACCATGATGGCCTAAATGCTTATTGATAAATTTGTTAGATGCCTGTGGAAGGTTGGCGTATGTCTTGAGTGGAAAAGCTCGTGAAATCCGTATTTCGCTACTTGCGAGTTAGAAGAATTCAAAAGTGTTTAGGACAAACTAGGATAAGCAATAGCTTATTTCCAAATTAGCAAATCAGTATAACTTAGTGTGTTGTGCGCATAACATATAATTCGTAGGCTAATAAATGGAAGTAAGAACACATACGTTCAAAGTGGACACAACGGTTAGTAGAGGCAGGGATCTTCATATCGGGCGAGAGGGTGCTCATACTAAAGGACTTCTCCCTCCATCGTACCCAAGCTCCCAGAGCCGAGGACAACTTTAAATGACTGGACACTGGCCTTTGGCAAGCCGGGAGTCAGGGTTTCCCCTAAGGAATTCCAAAATAAAATATTTAGGTGCGACCTCTGTATCTGGCAAGCAAGTCCATTTTTAGCCTTCTTCAAAAATTGTTTCTCAAAACGTTTGCGGATGGACTCTTTATATGTCACGGATTAAGAAACGTTAGACACAAATTGAGTCGAACTGAAGCGAGGAAGCACCCACGCGGTGCGTCTACGTTTCTGGGAACTCTGTATGGGGAATTTGTTAGAGACTTGACTCGACTCGTGTGATATCGTGTTTGATTTCATTATCGTGTCTGACTTTGCATTGCAAAATGTGCATGTGCGCCTTAGGAACACAAGTGTGCCATCTGGGCCATACCTGAGAGAACGGGGGTTGCCGGAGGGCTTGTCTTGTTCAAGAGCATGGGACCATAAAGGACTGTACCGGTTATGGGCCTGGCAGTAGGGGAACAATTTGGCACAAACCCAGATTTTTACCGGGGCAACCCATTCGACCAATCGACTAAAAGTGCATATTACGGATCCATAGTGACCATTACACAAGTAGGACAGGTGCTTACACTATGTTAGGTGTTTGAATAACTGTAGCGTGCTAGTGGAACCAGCTCCTGACAAATAGGACAGTGAACCCTACCCAACAATAGGTGTGTATGGAGACTTTCACTAGCTGCGATGTGCTTTAGAGTGTATTAAGAGGAACTGAAATACGCCAGTTTGCAAGTGAGTTACATGGCCCGATGCGACCAAAGTAAGTATATTGAGTATCGTTATACCGCAGGGTTATTCAAGTTCAAGCTTCCGGGGACAGTGATTCTGGGAACGAGTGATCAGTAGTAGAGGCAGATTGTTCGTCTCTACACCCAGTTTGATACTTTTGGGCTGAAATACTGTTTGTTTTCCTTTCAGTTACAGAACAGGTTCGGAAGGTTGATACGAGAGCTAGTGTCCCCTGCTAAGAGGCAAATAGATCTCTGATCCGTATCAGTCACCAGTTCTAGTGCATACGGCGACTTATGATGAGAAGAATTCAGAAGAGATTGTGGTTATTGACAGCTATACTTGATCAAAGGGATCACCATAACAGGATCGAAACCATTTGATGTATCGCATCCGCATCACTGTCGCGCACAGCGTCGACTGCGACCAACAGTTGTGCAGGGCTCGCGAGCCACTACAATCGAGGCTGATGGAATGATAGATGACTCCAGATCCGGGCCGATTGGCCTCTAGGAATGTAACGCTTCGCGCCAGCGGCACCGATGCTGGGAATTTCATATCACAGGGAGCACCGCTTACTGAGCGGATTTGAGTAGAGCTCAGCCAACCAGAGTTGACCTCACTCAGCCACTCAAACGTGTCAGCAACCCCAGGGCTGTCGTTCTGTGTAGTAACCAAACCCCGATCAAGCTGAGGCCAGAGAATAGGAAACAAAGAAGGCAAGATGCCCGAGATGACGGCCATTGAACATACTGCATGCGGCAGTCGAGGCTTTGAAAGCCGGGAGGATGAACAATGAACAGATATTCTACGCAGTTGTGCAAAAACTGTGGAGGAATAGCTTTCCCACGCGCGCCCTGAGGGTAGTCAGTCAGTCAGAAAAATCGGGATAGCCCAAAATCATGCCAGAACAGTTCTGCCTATTCCCAAACTCGGCACTGGGGAAAGATCAGAAAACCAGGCGGTGCTGCCGACCCTCTTGCAGTGGCGTCTAGTAGAATCTCAGACTTCAAAGTACTGCCGAGCGCAGGAATCTTCCATGCTCATCTAAGCATGCCTCGTCTACGGACTCAGAATTCTTGTGAAAGGGGGCACTCAACCCCATTGAATCCTCGGCTCTCCCGAAGAATCTTCCCTGCCCACTGATCTGCCTTGTACGCGCGTACCACCAATAGACGCGTCTACTGCCACAGATTACTGGTTTCCAGCCTTCAGCCATGAAAGTCAGATACTGATACGAATAATAGAGGTCATCTTGCACCTACCTCAGTGAAGTTTGTTACCTGCAACCTGAGGCGTGACTTAAGGATACTGCGAGTATGTATACAGGGGATGACCCACCTTGCAAGGCGGCGCTCAGTGTAGATTTCAGAATGGGCGTCTGGCACACCACTTTTGATGCATTTGTAAAATGTAGTTTTTAGATCTGGATTTGGGTTTTGAGTCAGTTTTCTGTATGTTTTTGAGTCTGCCTTGCTCTGAGTCAGTCTTTGTTTTTGTCTGTCATTGTGGAACGATCAGTCAGTCCGTTGTAATATGGATCGATATACCGAGGTTGTAGCGACACCGTTCTTTGTAGTTTAAAACATCTTTTTGCTTTACTTTTTGAGATCTGTCTCTCTGTGGCAGCCAGTTACATCCGAGAAACCTGAAATGAAACAGGTTGCGGCACTAATGTTCCGTCTTATTGTTTTATTGCTAGTTGCCATGAGTTTTCGAAATGGAATCGACCCTGAACATCCATACCTGCTACTTCTGTGCTAAGAATTATAGCATGTTGACCTAAGTTCTTATAAAACTTTTCGAACATGTGATAAATAAGGGAAGAGTGAAGAATCCTTCCGGTTTTGCAAAAATTTGATCAATTGAAGAGAGAGGCAATGCGAAGCCTTATGAATAAAAACATGCTTGTCAGCGTAGTACTAGGGGAAGACCCTGGCTTGAGTCCAGATTGGTTCAACACTATCTCATAGCGAGCGATTTGTCAACTTTACTTCACTTAAAAACTTTCAAAACAAATGTTGCGCGCGCCTCCTAGTGACGGACCTGTGTGGATTGCTCTTGAATCTGTGCAGGCTAGGATCATTTTCAGCCTCAAGATTCGACATTATTATGTTTTGGAATCACGACCGTCATCACGAACATTCGAAAACGGTCAAGTCTGCGAAAGGAGGCCCACGTAAGCTAGTTCTGAAGTAGCGCCTCGAGCGAGAGGCACAAAGCCGAATCAAAAGAGTAGATCTCACCAGGAGAAGCTCGTAGAAAGCAGCGCCATGATGAAATCTCCTACATATATTGCAACATCCGTCTTCCTAGATACATAAGAGAGGCTTTCAACTCCAAAAACATTTGGCAAACACGACTTGGTTACACTTAAACCCTGAGAGCCTCGCTGAGGACCGAAACCCGGAGGGCACCAGGCAAAAGTAGAGCAAAGAGAAAAAACAAAAATAAATGCAAAAGAAAAAGCAAAAAAATAAAAAGAAGAAAAAAAATCAAAAAAAAAAGAAAAGAAATAGAAATGACGCAAAAGAAAATGAAAAAAGCTGAGGTCGAAAACTCGCATCGGTCACCTTGGCAAAATAGTTATGAGCAATAAGAAGGAATGGTAAATTACCGAGGTGTAAACCTTAAGCGGACAACTACGTAAGGCTTGATTCCCATGTTTGGGAATGCGTAGGCAACTTCATCTGAAGTCCATTGCCCCACGTTTCATAGCGTCTCGGGTCCATTGTCAATGGTCGACTTCATCTCCAAAGTTATCCGCCAACCCTCCAAGGTGAATTGTGTCATATATTGTTATAACTGTCTTCGTCATCTCTGTGTTCCAGAGTCCGAACCTTCACCTGAAGACATGGTTTCGAGCATGCCCGCGGCATCATCCAAACAGGGGCAACTTTCCGGTTGCACAGTCGTCGTGAGACGCCATTCATAACCAGGGATCAACTATCCGTTGCAATCACCTGAGAGTTCGGACAAAGTTTGAAACACCCTTCTCAAGCCAATGAAATTTTCATTGCTTCGATCCGAGGTTGCGACATCTAAGAGTAAGTCCATGCTCGTGAGACTATGACTGTTCAAAATAGTTAGAAAAATATTTACTAGGAGGTGACTATATTATTTCCTCGAAAATTATATTCATTTCCAAAAGTGAAACCATATTGGGACCCAAAAGGAAAATTTTCAGTGAACAGCTGACTTGCATTGGTTTCAAATCAAAAATCGAACGAGTGCGTTAATATCCGACCATTATCTTGCAAAACTGTTTAGTAGAAAACCAAAGACAAAAAAATGGTCAAAAGAGTGATGAACTAGGGCACAGATTAGTTAGATATTACTGTCTCTCCTCTGCCGTCGACAATATATACTCGCGCAGAGAGGCACCGTGTCGCCGGTAAAGCTTTCCTAATCCTGAAACCGGCGTATCGACTGAAGTCCCAGACAGAACTAGTTGTGACTAACTGGGCATCGGGCATGAACCGCAACTTCTATCATTTCATTTAATCCCTGGAGGGATGAAAAAATAAGAAGAATAAGAATATGAGAGGTGTAGTTGAGAGAAAGACGACCAAAGGTTTGGAGAAAAAACCGAGCTTGAGTGCAAAGTGATGTGTGAAATCAAAATGAAGAAAGGATGGAAAACAAATACCCTCAGGAAACTGGCTCCTCGTGAGGGTCCCCAGTCTCTTCTTAACGCGTCGTATGTCGTGTCTTTTGTTTTGTTTACCTCACCTTAGTTGGTTCTCCGACGTGCTCGTTTGTTAGCTCGTGGAACCATTATTGATTGAGTCCTCCCCGTGTGTTCAGTTGTAGCTCGATACCCCACCGTTGAGAAATCGTTATTCGAAAAATCAATCTGGCTCAGAGTGCTGTCATTCTCTCACATTTGTGCAAAACAGTATATCTTTCATAAAACTCGGATCCACCCACGATAAAGTGTGAACAGTAGAAACAAGAGACCTAAGAGCTATGTAGGTTTCCAGACGCAAAGCAAAAGAAAAGAAATTTGAGCATTTAGGTTAGGTTACCAGCTTTGGCAAATCCGAGACGCATTAGGTGCAATCCCAACCAGTCGAGTAGCATTCTCGGGAGTATTGAAGTGTATTCGACCCCAAGGAAGTGCTATCGAAGTCAAGAATGGCAATATAAAATGCAGCAGCAGATATGTTATCTTGCCACAATACAACAGGTGTGCACCTTTTAGAGCTGAGTGTTGTTACAAAGTCCTCCGAAGGTAAACGAGCACCAAGTAACATGTTTGATGCCATTCCATATGATAGAATAGGCACTTCATATACACATGCTGTTACATAATGTCAGGCAATGCGTATGATTTAATGCCTAGAAATATGCTTGCTTTCGCTTCTGCATAGAATAGCTTTCAATAATTGATAGAATAGCTCCTTTTTCTTGCATAGAAAATAGCTCGATCTTTGTCATAGAAAATGCACTCTCCATAACTTGCATAAAAATGCACACTCATTTGACATAGAACATGCATTCACTCGCACTGTCTTATGCACTTACACTGTGTAATTCACTAGACTGTCTTGTGCAATCTTGTGGTTGTTCATCACCAGCAGACTATGTGTGCATTCATATCAATCGCGCTGTTTAACGATATCGCACTGTCTGTGATTCAAATCAACGTTCGCTTTTAGCGTATCGCACTATTTGTGCATTGGCAATCAACTCGCGCGCTGTTAGCATATCGCACTGTCTTTGTGCATTCAAAATACTCGCGCTGTTTAGCGTATGCACTTGTCTGTGCATTCAAATCAATCGCGCTGTTTATCGTATCCGACACTATTTGGGGCATTGAGTATCAATCAGCGGCGTTGTAGCGTATCTGCACATGTCTGGCCATTTCAATCAACTCTGCAGCTGTTAGCTACGAACTTGTCTGGCATTAAAAAATCAATACACAACTGCGCGGCTGTTTAAACGAGTATCGCAACTGTCTTTAGCATGAAATCACGTATCACGCTTTTTTCGCGCAGCAATCTGTTTGTTGCATTAACTCAGCCTGTTTAGACTTATGCACTGTTGGTGGGCAATTACTTTCGCGTTTCCTAGCGCATCGCACGGTTTGTGCATTACTTGTATCATTCGCGTAACCTTAGGCATAGCCCACCTGCACTTGTTAGTGCATTCCATTTCATTCGTGCTATTTTGCGCACCTTACTTGCATCGTGCATGCATTTTATCACGCTATCTTGCGTACCTTACCTGCACTTGTTAGTGCATTGCATCGCGCTATCTTGCGCACCTCACCTGTATAACACTGTTTTGTGCATTCACTCTTGCATTGCACTGTTTTGTGCATCTTGTTAGCACTGTCTTATGCATTCCAATCTGTATCGCACTGTTTTGTGCATCTTCTTAACATTGTTTTGTGCATCACATTGTCTTGTGCACACTGTGTTTTTGTATCACTCACACTGTCTTGTGCACTCTACGGTCTAGGAGACCCTAAATCCTCCGAAGGTGCAAGTCCTTCGGTGTTTGTCGTGCCTGAACGACTTTTGATAAGTTGCATTATACATGTGTTTCAAGCGACTCGCGTTGTTGCGCATTTCAAGTTCACTTGCATTGTTATGCATTTCTTGTGCAATATCCACGGTCTAGGATACCTTAAATCCTTGGAAGGTGCAAGACCTTTAGTGCATTGATGTGCACAGTTCGTTTACATTGTCATGTACCTTAAAAGTCGCGCGTTGTCGCGCACTTCGAAATCATGCATCATCATACATTTGCATTTCAAAAACAAAAACAAAACAAAAAAATATATAGTCGCATTGTCATGCATCATCGTAAATAGTTGCATTGTCATGCATCATCCTAAATAGTTGCATTGTCATGCATCATTGCATATTTATAGATATTGCATTATAGTTTGCATGCATTCATTGCATCACTTCCATCTATGGCTCGCGCCTTTCCATGATTGAGCTTGGTCCGGTATGCGCCCATACTTTTCGTGTCGAAGCATAGTTCAGTGGACCGTTCTATGTTAGATGCGGCTTGTACGTGTACATGCCCTTCCTAGGTAAGATTTGGTTTGGCCCGCAGGCCATATCCATCGTATCTTTTCCATCCCAGTGCACATTGCATTGTAATTTGCATGAATTCATTGCATTACCCCTGCCTATGGCTTGCGCCTTTCCATGTTGAGCTTGGTCTGGTATGTGCCCATACTTTTCACGTCGAAACATAGTTCAGTGGACCGTTCTATGTTAGATGAGGCTTGTACGTGTACATGCCTTTCCTAGGCAAGAATTGGTTTGGTCCGCAGGCCATATCCATTGTATCCATTTCCATTCCATTGTATATTTGTAGATATTGCATTATAATTTGCATGCATTCACTGCATTACTTCCATCTATGGCTCGCACCTTTCCATGTTGAGCTTGGTTTGGTATGTGCCCATACTTCTCGTGTCGAAACATAGTTCAGTGGACCGTTCTATGTTAGACGAGGCTTGTACGTGTACATGTCTTTCCTAGGCAAGATTTGGTTTGGCCTTCATGCCATATCCATTGTATCCTTTCCATCCCATTGCATATTTGTAGATCTTGCATTGTAGATTGCATGCATTCATTGCATCACCTTCCATTTATGGCTTGCGCCTTTTCATGTTGAGCTTGGTCTGGTATGTGCCCATACTTCTTGTGTCGAAGTATAGTTCAGTGGACCGTTCTATGTTAGACATGGCTTGTATACGTACATGCCTTGCCTAGGCAAGATTTGGTTTGGCCCGCGTGCCATATCCGTTGCCATTTCCCCAGCATTTTCGTTACATTGTAGTGTAATTGTTGCATCCAGGATTAGGATCGTAGTCCTTTCTCCAGCGGGTCGTTTCCCCACTTGTGTCAATCTCCCCCAATACTTGCTCTTGTGTCCGTCTACATTACTCATAGTTCAGTAGACCGTTCTATGATAGACGGACTTATTACCTCCATCAATCTATTTGACATAGGTGTGGTTTCGAACCGCTCACAATTGGATCATGATTCAATTGCTTTGCATATAGTTTGCATTGTTTCAATTGCATTGCAGTTTCATTTGCATTGTTTATACATTGTTTTGTATATATTGCATATCATTTTGCGTCCATTTTTGCATTGTCATGCATGTTGCTAACAATATTGTACCTGTTAAGTTTGTTTTCTTTTCAGGCACGATATTGTATGTACGGTTCATTTGAGGCTGGTGCAACTAGAAGAACCACACAGGTATTGTATCCTCCGAGTGAGACGTATCGAGAATTGCATAATTCTCTTACATCATTTCTGCATTGTAGTGCAGTTTGGTGTATGCTAGCTTAAAACTGTCGCATGTTATGCTTCATTACAGCTTTCTTTGCATGATCATAAGTTATGTCTGGCTCTGTGCATTGTCTTGCATTTTGCCCCTGCCTTCGGGCGCATACCTTGTTTGTCTTGCATGTTTATCTAAGTCTTCGGCCTTGTCAAAAATGGGTCGTCTCTGGGCTTTGACATTCACTCCCATCATTGTTATGAATTCGAGTTCTGTCAAAGAGGGGCAACTGTAGACACCCCATTTTTGACCGTCCTCAAGACTTGGACGTCACCATTTGAACACCCGATGATCATCCATGGTTGTGTTCGTTTGGAGTTCCCGGTGGAGGTTCTCGCTACGCCGCCTTGCCTCAAGGATCTCGAACTCGACTGCTTAGTGTTGGTTTTGCATCCAAACCTTGTGTTTTGCTTGGAGGGGCAGGGAATCCTTGTGAGGCAATCCCATGACCCACACTCACCGGCCATGGCAGAAGGCCACCGGCTGGTGTTTTGTTGCCATCGGCAATGTATATTGCCGGTCGCTTCTTTGTTGCGGTGGGCAGTCCATTTTTTGTCAAAATGACATTTTTGAAGCAGCCCGACTAACTGTTCATTCTGCTTTTTGCAGATATTTTAATACAGCTGTATGGCATGTTTGTTCCCCTCCATACACGTGTAATGGAGGGATTGGCCCTTCTTGTAGCTTACCTTGTAAGCTTTTAACACGAGTTGGCTTCTTATAAGAGTGGAGACCTCCTCGTCACCTCGCTTCAAAGGGTGGACAAGAAAGGTTAGAAAATATACAGAGGAGAGCTCTGGATTAGAGGGTTAGGGTTTGTGTCCACAATACAACCCATAACTCTATTTTCTCTCTCTTTTTAAATTTACCCCTTTTGTGTGTTATAAGTGTTATTGTGTCTTACTATTGCCACAAAACACATATGTTTAAACCTTCCCGTTGGCGTACTATGAGGTTCTAAGAGGTGTTCTTGGAGGTTCTTGGGTGGGTTTTGAGCCTTGGCAGGGAGCAAGCTGCCCACCATTGTTGAAGAGTTTCACGGGTAAACAATTCTTACTCCATTTTTACCCTTTCTGTATTGGATTTTTGCCTATCTTAAGAACTATTTTGTGAGCTTAGTATATAAACATTATAAAGTTTGGTTTTGGGGCCCTTAAATAGTTGTTTTAGAGTGTTTTGGTGGTTTGGAGGTGTTTGACCGCGCTCTTGGGGACACTTGAAGAGGCCACCATTTTTTCTGTGCTATTTTGTGTAAGCTCCGAGACCCTTGGTGTTTTGGTCCTCCTCACACATGAAATCTTGAGGATTTATTAGAGTTGGAGGATTGTGCCTTGAGGTCCCAAGAAGGAGAGGGCCAACCCCCTCTCCCTTGTTGTCCTTAGAAGGACCATTTTGGCCTCTTGAGGGAGCATCCTATTAAGCTTCTGTTGACCATGCCTTAGCTGATTTTTTGTGATTATTTATATCATAATATGCCAATTCGTTTTTAATTGGTTTTGGTACCCATGCTGCTTAGCATACCTACCATGTATAATGCCATGTTAGGGGCTTAACATGGCTTAGGTTGTAAAACCATTGTTCTAGCATTTAGGCCTAGCTTGTGAAGCCTTTTTTCGTGCTTATTTTTGCCATTGTTGTGAGGTACTGTCCTTAGTCAATTTTGGTCGGCCATCGACATGCATTATATACCCCTCCTTATGGCATTTTTGGTTTTGTTGGCCTTAAGTGTGTGAGTGTGTAGCAGCATTACTTGCTTTAATATTTTATTTCCAGTGGTTTTGGCACCATTTGGTAGCAATCATTTCAGTCCTTTTTGACTGCTTGTATGCTTTACTTTTTGGACACCGTCTTTAATGCTTTGAAAGCTTGTTAGCATCTCCAATGCGGTTTTGGCATTTTTGTGCATGCTTTGAATTAGGTCATTTGGATGCCATCGTATGTGATCTTTAGGCCTTGTCTTAATATGCTAAAATTCTGTTTTAGTCATTTAAATTCTATGCCATGTGTGGTTGCACTAAAGTGTAAGTTCATGCTTCTTTGGTGGGCCTTAGGAATTGGACCATAATTTGCTACATGTGTGCGTGTGTCTTGGGCCTCTTTCCTCTTGGCTTTGGCCACTTTCTATTTTGGACTCTGATTGAGGGCTGTCCAATTAGGTGTAAGTCCCTCTCCTTACTTGCGCTTGCAAATGCTTACTTCTCATGCTATATTGTCTGTCACTGCTTGGTCTGGTCCCGCAATCTGTATGATGTTGCGTGCCTTTGCATATTTGTAACATGTTAGGTCAGCTCTCACAATGCTTTGATTATTAACAGCTGCCTCATGTCTTGCATGAATTGTTGTCTATGCCTTGCATGATTGATGTATGATTTCGCATTGCTTTGTTTTTGCCATACTTCATATTGCATTGCTAGCTTCCTAATGCTTAGGATTGCATTGCATTGGCAATGCATGCTTCACTCTCTACCAAGTATGAGAGCGTAGAAGCCTTGGTTCGATTTCTGTGTATTTGCATTGCATTTGAACATCAAAATGGTGCACACTTGGTCCTTGGCATCATTTTTTCCACGCATGGAAATTGCGCGATTGTGTTCGAGAACCAAGGAGCATGTTCCTTTGAGTCATAACACAGATGAAGGGACATGATATGGTGATATATTGGCTTGAAGCATTGCCACGAAGTTCTGTCCTCTGTGCGTCAAACAGGTTCTGCAGGCATTCTCTGCCGTCGACCTGCTGAGTGTCGACGGCAATAAAACTCGCACGATGGATTTCATTCAGTGCCGAGGGACAAACACAAACCATTCGGTGACCATTCTACTCAGCCCCGGTGGTGTTCTCCCATTCTAGAGAAGCAATTCTGAAGACTGTTGAACATGCCCTTCGGAGAAGCAGAGCAGGAAACAGAGGCAGATTTTTTTCGCTGGCATGTTGAATTCCCGAGCAAGACCGAGCATCGCATTGCATTGACGCTCTCTTCCGGGCGGTTTACATTTTTCCTAGCTTAGTAGACTCGTTAATGTCTCTCTACACAACAACGGGTGGACTAT
>NW_021037425.1:0-16503 GCF_004153795.1 Camellia sinensis | reverse complement strand
AAACTACCGCCAATAGTTCCTATAGCAGTTGTAGTTGTAGCTGCAGCTGTAGCAAATCCACTTGCTCCTATCATAGGGACGAGGCTGCCCAATGTATATATTAAGGCACCTAAACCCGCGGCAATAGCTGGAGCAACTAACCCTGTTGCATTTCTTGTCTGCATGACAAAGGAAATCCCTATGGTGAAGCTTATGCAGTGAGAAATCCCTATGGTGTGTGCCCCTGTCAACAAAAAGAAACACTTCAAGCTAAATCTTGATGTTTTAACATAAATTTTATACAGAATTTACAACCTCAATAATGTTTCTTTGGAAATTTTAAAAATTCAATAGTCTTTTTTTGTAATGATAAGCTGAATAGTTGCCACCTTATTACAGGTGTATTGATTTTCTATATAGTTTTTATTTGTATGACGGTACTTTTTTTCCATCAAATGTCAAGTAAATTTATATACAAAATTGATCATTCTAGCATTACTCAGTAAAATTTTTTGTATGAAAATTAATACACAATGATATGATAGATCTTTTGATCGTATCACTTCAAAACAAAAATTCCATCAACGTGGTTTAAAATTTTCCAAAAAATACACTATTGTATTATTTTGGTCTTCATTTGTGTATAAACATTATGTAAGAATAGGGTTTTTCTCAAATATTTTCAATGTCAATTTTGAAAATTTAATTCTACCTAAAAGAACAACAAGGTCTTTAACACTCAGTCCCTGGGATGCAAAATTGTTTTGAGGAGAGCGATGTTGCCAAAGTTCTATGATGAACTTGTGTTGTAATGTATGACCACATTATTGGAATATATATTCTAACTAACAACATCAAATTTCCAAGAGCCTTTCAAAATATGCTCTGCCAGTGCACATAAACATGAAATTTTAGAACTAATGGAATCAAGCCATATTTTACTTCAAAATATAACATTCAAAATAAGATAATTTTCATTTATGTACCTGTGAATCTCCATAGCATAAACAGTTACCCCATCATGAAATTATGTTTGAATTCATCATTATGCACAGAGGGGGAAAATATGGAACTCGGAACTTATGCACGAGTTCAGGCATTTTCTTGCTCTATATCCGACCAAACCAATTTTTAAGGTCCGCTTTTCGTTCCTTATTTGGGATTCAAAAAAGAAAAGAAAAAAAAGAGAGACACTTTTATCATTTAATAAGGTCAGATGCATTATGTTAAAAGCATCCAGATTTAGGGCTAAATTTTCAACCCAAAAAGTAAACCAATAAACTCAGACATTCATACATGAAAAACTATAGAAAAAGCATCAGCTGAGGGAAAACCAATCCTTTCTTTATGGTCATGTCACATTTAAAAGTTTATTCAACACTTAAATAGCCCTATCGCACCATCAAATGAGCTAACAATCCAATGATATGATCCTTTTTAATTTAAAAAGAACGGAAATATGAAGGATTTTACCTCCAGATTCTTGCTGCAACACGCAAAGTCATAAACAGAAACAACCCTACCCAGATTCCAGCAAGACCAAATACCAGGGAAGCAACAAGTAAGAATACCGAAGAGACAATTCCAACCAGCACCTGCTTAACCCACATAATAAGCTGCGGAAGAAATAGATAAAGTGAAATAATGAAAGTATCTTATACATAGGCAGAATGATACTACATAGGCAGAAAGAAATATCATTGAGTACACTGTATATCTAAAGTCTGAAACCCCATAGTAGAGCCCATCAAGAACAAAAGAAAGAGCATTAATTGTCTAAGATCCAGCAACACACTGCCAACAATAACAATCCCATAGGGGCATGGGCGTTTGGATGTGTTTACCATTGATTTAAGAAAGGAATCTTACCTTTTATAAGAGAGAGAGAGAGAGAGAGAGAGAGAGAGAGAGAGAGAGAGGGAGATATGATGTGGGTGATAAAACAGAATGATTAAGATTAGATACACCATGTGACTTATCACTTCCTAGGTTTCCCAAATTAACCTTAAGACCGAAACATAGACAGTGGCAGCAAATGGGTAAGACAACCAGTGTGGTTTCTTTTCACCTGTGGCAGCTTAAGGGGAGACACAATATGTTGCTAGCACGAGGCAAGCGCACATTATGCACATCTCACCGCTCAAACACCGCAGGTGGGCTCTAAGAAAAAGCAATAAGAAAGAATAAGTAGATGTTTCTCACCTCAATAGGAAGGAAAGAGCCATGATTCTTCTAGGGGCTCCCTCCAAATTAGGGGCCTATGAGCTCACCACAGCCTCAGCTTGGGCAAGTGGTGGATCGGTAATTTTTTGTCCAAATTAGTGGGCCTATTTACAGAGAGGGGAAATTTTTAAAGATGGCCTGGTGCCGCCCAAGAATAAGTAGACTGAACAGATTTTTTCCAGTTTTGATGTTAACCATTACTACTTGAGCTGACAACCGAAAAAGAGGACTGGCCATGGAGAGTATGTTCCAAATTTGACATATTAGGTGTTTGAATAGAAGCATAGTTCAATAGGTTAATAACGTCAGTGCAAAACTTTCCATCTGTATCATACATGACATAATC
Organism: Camellia sinensis; assembly: GCF_004153795.1. Lineage (NCBI taxonomy): Eukaryota > Viridiplantae > Streptophyta > Magnoliopsida > Ericales > Theaceae > Camellia > Camellia sinensis. Next base: position 13,955 of record NW_021037425.1, on the reverse strand, counting down.
TGATAAAAGTGATATGTGAGTGATTTTCTGTCACACTGAGTTTTCTCTAATACCTAGCGAAAATGATTTTCCGTTGACAAAAACCCAATGGCCCCAATTCTTCCACCCCCGTTTCTATCAAAGTTTGGATACTTGGGCACTTTGTTTTTCTTAAGGAGGTAAAGGTGGAGAACCATTTTGTTGTATATGGGACCCCCAAAGTGGATTTTAAAAAAAACACAAGATGTTTAGCACGATGCAACAATAAAACCCCCATTGTCTGGCCAACAATTTTTCCATCCCAATGTTTGAGTAGCCAGGAACTGTCTTCAAGTATGACAATTATTGCTTGTCAATTTTTCCAAACCTTTCGTAGGGGGAAACCATAAGAGTGCAATGTATTTTTCGCTTTGTGTGTGTTGTTAGCTTCACCAAAAAGATTCAAACAACTTGAGCCCCATCAATCTTCTGTGTGGACCATTGAGCAAGCTATAGGCCCTGAAACATAAAATTATTCTTATTTGGTTATGCTACATCCTTGGCAAACTTAATGTATGGTTTCAACCCAGAAGGGAAAAGCATCAAAACATATTGCATGGGGTTTTATTGTTCTGGTAATTTGGGTAATGTACAACCTTCTCTTTGTATTTTTTTTCAACCTTTCTCCCTTTTTCCCCTTTAACAGGGGTTTCGGCTTTTTTTTCTTGCCTTGGTTTTCTGGGTTAAGCTAGTAGGGATTGGAGGTTGGTTTTTTCCCTAAGGTGAAGAAGACAAAAGGTTAAGAGGACAAGAAAAAAATACATTCAAGGGATTGCACCAACTTAATATGACATGGGTCACGAACGAGGTAAGAAGAAACATTGAATCTTCTTATCCCTGACGACCGTGTTTTGGGCTTTCCACCTCTAGCTCAAAAAGAAAAAAAAGTTGCTTTTTTTCCCCAGGACATTACCAATTTTTTCTTTTTTTCAAGCTTCTTTTAAAAAAAGCTTCAAAACTGGCATTTGGTTCTTTTCAACTTTTTTCATTGGAATTTTTCAAACAAAAACTATAAATCTTGCGCATGACAAGGTCCCACCTTCATTTCCTTCTTCTTTGTTGGGCAATTTATGGAGATATGAAAAATTGCCTCCATTGTGAGTTGTATTTGTAGCAAGTGGTAATAGTGGGGGACGGATTTCTTTGGTCTGATGTTGTAGTCAGCAATCTCATGGGCACAAGGAACCACAAGTCTTCTAACATTCAATGACCAATGTGGAAAATGGCCGCCTCTCTTTTTTTTTTTTTTTTACCCTTCTTAAACCAAAGGGGCGCCCCCCCCCCCATAATACTCTAATGCCGAGAAAATTAAACACCATTAAAACCCCATAGTCCTAAACTTAAAAAAGTTGATTTTGAATTTGATTTGCCACAACAGAAGTTAGGGACTGTTCTCAAAATGAAACCTTGATATCTAGTTGTTGTTGCAACTCAAACAACGAGTGTTTATTTTCTTAATGAGGCCCTCTTTAAAATCGCAGTGATTAGGTAATCAGCTAGCGTTGACAGGTGAATCTTAAGTTGGGTCTTTTAAGAGGCTTTTTGCATTTGCCAACTCTTAGCGGCCACTAATACTAGATGAAGACTTTTAAATTAGGGCTTAACCTTGAAGTTAACCTTAAAAGAAATAAAAAATAGCAAGTACCATGAAACTGGCTCAGAGTCGTGCTTCTTACCACTTCTATGGGGTCAACACTCTCTCACCTTTGAACAACGAAATAGTCAAGTAAACTCTTCCTTACCGCGAGTTGGATATTCTTAAAAAAAAACATGCATTTATCTCTCAAAGATAATCAAGTCTAAACTCATACCAAAGCATAAAATTGCATACCTTAGACCCACGTTTGCCTCTCTTTTAGTATTCACTTAATCTAGTCCCATTAGAAGCCTGACTTCTATGATCCAAATCAACGCATACAACGTGTCTGTCCATAGTAGCCGCCCACTAAATTATTCTTTTGTGACTCACTCTCTCTTTTCAAGAAGAGAGTAGAAGGATAAACTCCCTACGACAGCAATCCAAAAGTATTTCCCATCTAATTGATCTTAAGTTTCTCACTGCCTCTCATTCGTGCATTCTAGGACGTCTTGTATATAACCTCTCTTATAATCCTGAATTTATCTCGATTCCTGTAATTACCGATGTATCTTCTCGGAAGAATTAGACCTCTTGGCAACTCGCTTTCCAATGCAGTTATTTTGGTACCTTAGCGTACAACTATTCACCGAGGGGAATAAGATTGTGGTAATGGTCACCTCACCAGGCTCGAAAGCATGAATGGTCCCACTTTGGCTCGTTAACTCGGTGCTGTCTGACGTTGTTGAGTATATTCAGAAAAAACATCCCCACAACTGCCGAACTCTCCAATTCCCCTAGGTGTTCTATTATTCGGCATGTTCTTGAGTGGAAACTTATTCCTTATGTATTTTCTCCAGTAAATCGGCTTAAAATTTGATAAGCCGATATCATTCATTATCAGGCCGACATGCTTTCCTAAAAATCAAAGATTTTAAGGACCTTTTTCATTCGCTCCATGAGTCTGCATGCACTTCATACCCCCTACCGTTTTAGCCTACTCGGTGTTCCCTTTTACTGGTCCGTTACACGTGAAGCGCGTCTCTTAGTCGCCTCTTTCTTCATTGATGCGCCGTCTGACAGCCCTCGTTTTATTCTAGGACGTATTGATTGCTTTTCGCCGCCGTTTTTTTTTAATCAAAAAACTTTTTCCCTTTTTTCCGTTCTCTTCACTTTTTCTTCGATATCTCCCGTGGTATCTCTCTCTGCTTTCGAAACTCCATCGCTCAAGCTTCCAAAGCTTCTGCAACCTTTCCAATCACCCCTTTCGGCGAGATTTCCACTAGTCTTCTGCTCCTGCAAACCGTCGTAGACATGGCAAATCCCTTTCGGCTTCCCTTTTTCTTGGTAATCTACTGTTTCTTTTCGTTATTCAATTTCCCTGATGTTTCTTTTTTTTTTTTTTTTGCTTGTCGCCATTACTGTACTGTTTCAAGTCGTTTTTTATTCATAAATCGTTACGATCTAATGCCATTCATCCATGATCTTGCCCTTTGCCCACATTTTAACACACGCACTGTTTCACCATTCTTTGCACTTTTGCCATGTTTCAATGCCATATACTCTTGTATCTTCATGTGCTTGATAGCTTATCTCAATTCTTGTTTTGTGAAAACTTCATTTTTATTTTCTGTTTTTCTTCATTCTTTTCCAGATTTCTGTGCTTTAATCCGTGTTTCCAGTTAGATTTAGGCCTGGGACTTTCTTTCTAAGTAAGAAACCCAAATAACATTCTTTTACGCTGAAAAATACTGTGAAATCCATATACCTATTTTTGTAGTGGTTTGCCTGATTCAATTGTTACCAAATAATAATTTTCACATGTACATCGTCCGACATGGCACCACCTTTCTAAGATTAAAGCCTATTGCCCAACGGACGTGTATAAATCATGCGGTATGATGTGAAACATTAAGTGTCATACAACCACCCCTCCTTACTAGGAATTTTACAAATTATATGCGACATGGAGTTTTCTGAAAGATCCCTCAGCTCGATCTGTATCCGAGTTTGGCCGAGTTGGCTGGGTGATGATTTTGAAACTCCTCCATCACTGCCCAACTAGGCCGAGCACTCCATGCTCTTTCTCCGTAAGTCGGCCCTCTTCTTATTCGTGAGTGTGGATACTTCGGTTGTCTTCCTCAACTAAATCATAGTGTATTGCTAATATCTTAAGATAGCGTTCTCCAGTTTACTGTGATAAGTGGAACAACCTATGCAACCAACTGGCCAAATTCAATAATTCCTAATTACCGTTTTACCGCTTATTCGAAATGGCATATTAATTAGCCCTATGCTTAAACAAGGCGAAAAATACGCTAGGGATTTCACTCTTGCCGAACATCAATATTCCAGTATACCAATGTGTGGCTTAACTTGAGACTAGAAAACAAACCCAACAGCGTACTACGTTTATAATCTTGTGGACCTTACCTCCTTTTAAAAGCACCTGTGAGTTATGCGAGGTCATCAGAAGCTCAAACTGAGAATCGGATAAAGCCGACCGTTCCCAGACTCCCATTCATACCAGAAGTATGGGATGGTATTGCAGCTATTCCACACTCATAATTCTTTCACGCTCAGGGAAAAGATAGGGGGAGTGTTAGCATCCAGAAACGGAGAGAACGCTCCATCTCATACCCTATCTTCCTCTGTTCAAGTTTTTGTTGAGTGCGATATGTTATAAGAGACCCAATATGATTTTCAGCTTTGCCTTGTTTTCTTTTTAAGTCTTAATACTTTATCTAGTTCCTCTGAGCGTATGTATATTCTTCATGACAGCTTTGTTTTCTACGTTACATGAGCTCGAGACCAGAAAAATTTTCGTCGCAAATACCATATGTTTACCCAGCAAGAATTTAAAATAAAATTAAGCGGAGAGCGTTACCATGTCATGCCCCAGAAGCAAAGGCACTCCTGCTTACTAATAAAAACTTATCCCAACAAACAAATCAGCTCTCACACTGTCCCCGGAAAATAGAAGAGAGCTTATCTCCTCCCTTGCTACAACTCTTTCCAGTTACATCAACATCGCGAAACAGGCCAAGGCAGAGACCTGTGATCCGCAGAAAACAGCCGCGATCTCGGGGTTCCATACCTTATTCTTCCATCCAAAAGAAAATGCGATCGGAGCTAAACGTCGTCTTTGCTTCCCATTAAATAGCGAGAATGAAGAGGCTCCGCAGGCAAGAGGCCTCTTTGTTTAGTTGCTAAATGACACCATCCAACACCACCAAATTGCGATTCGGAAATATCCCTATTGTTTTATGAAAACCAACACAAACCCAACCTCCAGCAAACAAAAAGAATTATAGAAAGCTCGAACCGAAGGCCTTCTTAATAAGCTGACTTATCTTGGTTTGAGATTCTCGAAGGACACTTTGCCAGTCCCCACAACTGCTCCAAGTCAGCAAAACTTGCCTTATGTCCCTTATCGGAAAGCGAGGTCTGCTGACGGCTCCCAAGATCCTTTTCTTAATTATACTTAACCTCGAAGTGCGTCGTAGGCACATCCAAAAAAGGCTAAGAAGGTCATCATTTTTCACACACCGACTCTCTTTGGAAAAAGTCAAAGAGTGTTTAGGATAACAATCCTAAGATGCCCCCTGGTGGATCTGTGCCTCCCAAGCTCTCCGATAATTCACCCTAGTAGTGGTATATTACCGACCCGCCTATTATGGTTGTCATCGATTGGTGGCAGAGGTCCGGATACTGAAATATAGTCTTATTTTTGAGTTGGTGTGCGTGTTGCACTCCTTACCGAACTTGTACGTACGGCTAATCTCCTCGCTAGTGGGATACCTTGGAGCTGGCAAAACGCTGAGTTAACGAGGATCTCTTTTTGGCTTTATATAGACGAAGTATGAGAACCCCTATGCATATGCCTCGTTCTCTTTTGCACACTCTTGTTAGGGTAAACGTCTATCTTACTTGGTAATTAATTTTTTCTCTTAATTTACACCCTCTTTTAAGAACACTTCTAATTTAAAATACCTTCTGTTTTTCTTTCCATGGCTCATTATGTTCCAGATGTTCCCCTATTCTCTTTTTTCAATAAGCTAAAGCTTTCTTTTGAGTTATCACAGGCGATTGATGAGCCTCCATTGCCGGAGATGATATAAGGAGGGAGGATCTACCCAGACCTTCAATGTTTATGATCACACTCAAGGCCTCCAGTCAAAATGAAGAAAGCTAGAAGACCAAGCTGAGGCCATCCAACATAATGCAAGGCTCAGATCGAAGCCGAATGAAAAAGTTGAGGCTGGCCTGTCCGCGCACTTAAGAAGGGTGGGCAGAATCGCAGAGATGAAGAGCGAGGGCCGAGGAAAAAAATGGCCTAAGCTAAAAAAAGAGCTTCATGGAGCGCCTGGTTCAATCCATGAGGCAGCATAGAAATACACTCAAAAGCGCTGACGAAAAGGTGTATCTCTCATCATGTGACCTGGTATGGCCTACGTATACTGAGGGGGGTTCCCTACGAAAAATCAAGGGGTGGTCAGGAGGCACTTGCTCAACAAGGGATTCACCCCTTGGTGGAATTTTATTGTCCGCGCTTCTATAAAAAAAACTTAATGTTCCTGATGACTCTCCATTGCGGAAGGCCGACCGCAACCATCCCTTGCCATTTCCTCCGAGTCCCAATCCAGTGAAGATGTCGGCGAATCTGAGTCTGAGGATGCCGATGAGGAGAGGAATGACGGCTCGTTTGTCATGAATGAAATGGCCCAACCGTTCAGACTGCTATGGTGGCCAAGTCCCTCTCTCATGAATTACTAGAGGAGCAAGATACGTAGACATCTAGCAACACCTTCTCTCAAGGTTGAACGGAAGGGCTCGATATTGTAGTGTGATGTTGTATTCCGTAGAGCCATACATGTGGTTTATATACTCCTCGATATCTATCGCATCCTCCACGGTATATTCGGCGCGCCACACACATACGTCCTTCTCTGACGGAACACAGACTGTTTAGCAAGAAAAACTCTGCGTAAGAGAAATTGACGTCTCTGATGTGGTTTTTTTTTTTTGATTAGTCCCGCAGAGTAAGTTTGTTTAGGCCCGCCCCCCCCCATCCCATTGTAAGGCTGTATCTTGGATCTTCAAATTCTCAAGCAATCTGGATATGTTGAGATGGAATGCCTTTAGTTTAATGTTCCTCTTTTGCACATTTACTTTGAGCCATAAATATATTACGCTCTGCCAATTTCTTTATTCTTTTTGCTAAACAGCTTGTTTTATGCTTTTTGTTTAAGTGTGTCCTGATTGTTCCTTTGCTGGAGTGAATAACTATCTCTCTTGCTTTTAAAGAGGTGTGCTGCCTCCAAGTATTTCTTTGTTCATCTTTACTCTTGTCATATGATTCGGTAATATACTTAATTAGAATATCTCTCTACAATCATAGTACACTACTGTCCCATCCTATTGATTAATGTAAATCCATTATTCGGTAAACATTTTTAGCATTTGTGAGCAATTCCCAAAACACATCATATTTTAATTTGGTCGACGCATAATTACGGAGGTTATGCCAACTGGTTGAACTATTTCAAAATGATCACCTCGGCAAGTTCTTGTCTTTGATATTAACATCAACTTGTAAAATTGCTACAAATTATCAAACAAGTGAAGAAATAAACAATTATCTCGGCTTAACTTTTCACTTGTAAAATTTGCTACAAATTTAAGCGCGAGGCGTTAGGAGCATGTATGTTCAATTTAATTCAACTTGTATTGCCGTTGACAAATTTTAACCAAGTGAAGCATAAAACCATTCATCTCGGCTAACCTTCCCCCCACCTTCGTACCAATTGTACCAAATTTCAACAAGTGAAGTAAACAATGGTATCTGCTGCTTAAGCTTCAATTTAAATTGCTACAATTTCAACAAGGTAAGATAACAATTTATCTCGGCTTAAACTTCAACTTGTAAAATTGCTACAAATTTCAGACAAGCGTTAGAGCATTACGTTGAGTTTAATCGTTGTGCGACTATTGATTGAGTTGTAAAATTGCTGATTGAAATTTCAATTAAAAATGTGATACACCTCAAACAATACTATCTTCGGTATCCGTGACCGCTACAACTTCTTGATAAATTGCCTATCACAATTTGTTCGAATCAGTGGAAAAAGATCGAAACAATTATTATTCCTCGAGCCTATAACTGTGTTCTAACTTGTTGATATAAATTTGCCTAACATATAACAAATTTGATATTCAAGCAAGTTAATTAATTATTCATGCGGAACATTAACTTCAACTGTAAATTGCTACAAATTTTCACAAGCATTAAGCATTATTTGAGTTTAACTTCAACTTGTAAATTAGTTACAAAAATTTCAACAAGTGAAGATAAACAATTATCTCGGGCTTAACTTCAACTTTATAATGCTAAAATTTTAACAAGCTTAAGAATATACTTGAGTAGTTTAACTTCAACCTTGTAAATTGCTACAGAAAATTGTGCAACGAGAGTGGAGGATAAATGAATGTCATGAACATTTCTTGTGCACTTAACTTCAACTGTAAATTGCTACAAATTCAACAGTGAGATGAAACAATTAATTCATCGACTTACACTTCAACGTTTGTAAACATTGCTACCAAATCCTTCAACAGCGTTAAGCATTACTTCATTTTAATTCATACTTGTAATTGCTTACAAATTTAAACAAAGTGAAGATAAACGAATTATCTCTCTGCTTAACTACCTTGCCACAACTTGTAAATTATATTGTCATACAATTTCATCGACGTAGAAATTTTAACCCAATTATCTACTGCTTAAACTTCAACGTTAGTATAAAATTTGAGAATGGTTATACTATATTATATATTTTTTTCCAACTATACAGTGTATAGAATAAAACAAATTATCTCGGCTTAACTTCACTTGTAAATTGCCTACAAATTTTCAACAGCGTTAAGCATTACTTGAAGTTTAACTCTCAACTTGTAAATTGACAAATTTTCAATAAGGTGTGAAGGCGAGTGAAACATTTTTCGGAAGTACACGTGTATCTTCATATCTGTTATAGATTGACTAACAAAAATATTATTCAAAAAACAATAGTGAATAAAAACAATTATTCGTCTTGTCGAATTGTCCCAATTAACTTTCAATTATTATTATAGTTTGAGAATTCTGTGCATACAGATAATTTCAACGAGGGTGAAAGAGTATATGACAAATATGATTGCTCGAGAAATTTTAACAATTTATTTTTTTATTGTAAATTGCTTTACCGAAAATTTCGACAACGCCGTTAAGCACTTTCTCAGCAGTTGAGATTTAAACCATTACAACTATGTTATAATTCGTTACAAATTTCAACAAGTGAAGATAAACCAATTATCTCGGCTTAACTTCAACTGGTTAAAAGATTTGCTAACAAAAATATATAACTAAGCGTTAAGCATTACTGTGTAGATTTACTTCCAACTTGTAAATGCTACAAATTCAACACCCGTGAAGAATTAAAATAATTTTATCTTGCGTTTATAACTCTTCAATAGACATCTGTAAATCTGTGGTTAGTACATAAAGTTAATATAACAGCGAGAACGGTAGCCAAGATATGGAAAACATTATCTCGGCCGCTTAACTTCAACTTGTAAATTGCTACAATTTCAACAGCGTAAGCATTACTCATTTAACTTCAACTTGTAAATTAAGCTAAATAATGTAATGTTAAAACAAGTAGCAAGCAGTAACTACATTTCATCACATCTGGGCGTTAAGATTATCACTTCGTCATACAACCCTGTCTCTTACTCAAGCACTTTTTTCAATCCAATGTGAAGATAAACATTATCAATACTGTCTCTATTATAATCTTTCTTCACTAACTGTAAATTGCTACATCATTCCAACTAAGTGAAAAGATATTTCAAACAATTATTCGGCTAACTGTTTCATACTTGTTAAATTATGCTACATCAATTTTCATACAAGCGTTTATAGCATTACTTGAGGTTTTAACTTATACTTGTTAATTGCCTTAGCGAATAATTTCTCAATATAAGTGCAGAAGAAATTAAACAATGTATGTTCGGAAATCTTCTTAACTTAACTTCCGATATAAATGCTACATAGAGTTTCAACAAGCGTGAAGATAAACAATTATAGAGATCATTCGACTTTACTCAACTTGTAAGAATTGCTACAGAATTTCTACGAAAGGTGAGATGTGGTAAAAAAACAATTAATATTCTCTGTGCTATAAACTGTCAATTATAGTAGAAATTGCTACAATATCAATTGACAACAAGCGTTAAGCATTACTTGAGATTTTAGACGTGTCAACTTGTTGATAATTTGTAGTGCGGTCAGATAATAATTATCTCAAACTAAGGTAGATAGGAATAGCTAACAAATCCTCTACATCGGGCATTAACTTCAACTTATAAAATTGAACTACAAGGGTTTTGAAATTGTAACCAAGCATTTTAGAGGCGTATTATACGTTAGAGTGTTTTGACTGATCAACTTGTAAATTGCTCTTTAGAGCACAAATATTCAGAACCGATAATAGAAGGTTGAAGGAGATACTATCTCAAGTTCCTTCTGCTGGTCTCTAAACATTGTAGCTGATATGTAAAATTTGGCAATACAGTGAATGTTCAACAAGTGGTAAGATAAACAATGCTCAATCATACTTGGGCTATTACTTGTCAATGCTTTGTGTTTAAATATTGACTACAAAATTTTTACGAAAGCGTTAAGCGTTGTTAATCTGTTCCTCCTCTACTTAACATCCCCCAATGTGAAACCGCGTTAATTTCAACTTACGGATCAAAATATCCTCAATAAAACTACATACTCATTCATGAGTGTACACACGTGTGGTTTGTGCGTTCTCAGAGTGAAGTCGGAAGAACAAAAGATGCGTATTATTCAGCTATATTATATAGAAGCCTCAATTACCACAGGCTTTGAAAACGTGTGCTAAAATTTTATTGATTAGAAATAGTGTGGAGGTGCAGCAATCTTTTAAATTGACGTTTACCTTTTCAAAGTTACACTGGGTCAGATCTAAATAGATAGATACAAATTTCAACTATATTAACATACAAAGCTGTTCAGCTGCCTCGCCATTGACAAATGCTCTGGAATTGCCAACTATTCCGTCATTCAAGTCGGTATGCTCCATTGCACCAATACCGAAAGTGCATTCTGCTCAGGGTTCTTCCCCCACGTTCCGGTCCACAGCTTTTGCGCACCTAGTTCTCTGGGCATGCTGGTAAATCGTTTCTTGTTGCCACATCAAAACTTTCTACTTACTGACTGATGGTGGAGGGCTTCGCCCGACACAAGTGAGAAAAATTAATCCTCTGAGAAACTGAGCCTTTCTTTATGTAAGCTTTTGTCGTGAGCAAGCTGCTGCTGGTATGCTGCGATGGACTGAATATGCACTGCTTTCTCTCACTTCTATTCATTCTAGAGAGAGATCCAGCATCCTTTGGCGTTTAAGAGAAAGTTAGTGATTCTTGTTATGTGGTTCACATACTCTCTACCTCCCTGGGATGATCTGATCCTTGGAATAGAATTAGGGCATTCGGGCTGCTTCTCACAGAGGAGAATGCGTGCTACTTTGCGTGTCCTTGAATTTTACCTAGTGAGGGCGCATCTGCATAAAGAGGAGGGAGTGTGTGGTGCCCCCTCGTTTAGACTCTTTCTCGGGCCCTCAGGTTAAAATGGCTGATTTTCATGCACCACAATTTAGGTAGATTTGAATATATGCGACGCAACTCGTCACCCATTTTCTTTTGCCTGCTGCAGTCTCTTTTTTATCCATCCAGGAATTACTTCTACTTTCTGTTGGGTGTGTCTAACAACTGACTCCATTCTTACCTGTTGCTTTGGTGTGAAAAACTGTGGTGTTGAAAAGTAATTGGCGTGTTATTTTGAATGTTTCGCACACGCAATAGTTACTTGATGCGCTTTTGCTTGTCGACTCGTTTCCTCGTTGGTCATCATCTTTTTGTTCAGTAATGGCTACTTATTAGCTTCTGTTGATAGCCATATATCTTGGGTCTGAATGATGTTTTCTCCATATGAAGTTCTTAACATCCACAGTCTCTGTAATTTGCGTTATGAAGTCTGGATTATGCTTCATATCCCATCATCTTGGAGAGTAGATATGCTCTCAGTTCGCTCTCAATATGAGCATCTAGACACTTTCTGATTTGTACTTTGCACTAGTTGCTTGGGGCGCAACATGCAGATGCAGCGATACTCCAACCCATAATGAGATCCATGACTCTTCCCATTGGGTTATAAACAATTATATGTTCCACAATGGTACTGGTTGCAGACATTTTTACTGCGCGGTTCAGGTCAGCCAGAACTGTTGTCTTCAGCTCATTTGATATGCAAACGCTAAGAGGCACCAAACCTTTTGGTGCATGGTGGTTCACACTTCTTTACCGTAGGCTTCTGCATTTTTTTGCATGATAGTGGGCCGAACATGCTATACTCCGGTGGAGTTATTTATCCGCTAAGAGTACTTTGTGAGCCTCCTTTCTCCTTTATTTCTATATTCAACTTTCCACTTTACACAAAAAAAAAAAAAAAATAATAATAATAATAATAATAATAATAATAATAATAATATAGTGATTTAAGTGATATACTGCCATTGAAAAACTATAACGTATGACTTCACAGACAAAAATACCTCCTTCCTCCATCATAGAATTATTTTTAACGTATAGAAAATCTTCAACCTGCAAAGGCGTGACGCACCTTAAAAGGGTCCAGTGAAGGACTTCTTGTAGAGATGTCCGTCTGCTGTCAGATGAATATTGCACTTCAAATTGACTTTGTGTGCCTCCTTAATGGATCTTTACCAAATGCAGACTTTTACCTCTTCTTTTAGTCTGAATTAGACTAGACATCAAATTTTAAGCGTAATTGGTGTGTATTCCATCCATGCTTGGTTCCAAGTCCACATATCGCTTCTTTCTCTGTCTACGGCTGTTCTTATGCGCTTGGGCTTTTTGACAGATAGTCAATTGCATTATTGTCTTTGTTTTTTTCTAGTATATGCTGAGGTCTTGCAAGTGGGCCAACGCAGTCTGGCTGTTGGAGTAGTCATCTCGGCTGACTTGAAGAAGTCTCTCTCGCAGTTGCTGAAACAAGGCTGCTAGCCTGTATTGACTTCCTCACATTTGTCTGGTCAAAAGTTCTATATGTCTCTGATAGTGTCCTCTTTCATATTCTGTGGAGTTGCAAACTCTCATTGTTTTTTGAGTTGTTACCATACTAACTAAGAATCACAAAAAAGATTACACTTTATCTTGCTTCCTAGCTGGAACCAACCCGGTTCAGTTACCAGGCTATGTGTCCGTTAATTTTGCAATCTTTCAATCTGCCGTCATCTCCTACCCTCATTGCTCCTTGAGGTCTCGACCTAATCGAAACTAGACTTGTTCCATTATCTCCCCATTAGGGATTGGATGTAGTGTTATCAGCATCCAACTGTGGATACTCCTAGCACCCCGCTCCTTGGCCGGTTTGAAAGGCTATCTTTGTACATGCTACACTTAAAGCAATCTCCAATGATTCCCAAATGAAAGGATCAGGGGAGCTAGCGTGACCCCTTGCTTTTTTAAAATTATATATTACTTCATAAAACCATACGACAAACAGGCGAAATGAGTCACCGATTGAAAATGCGTGCAGGGTCTGAGTTTTTCCTTTCCTTGTTCTTTTGCCTTTTGGGTGGGCTTCTCCTTGTTTGCTTAGATATTCTATTAAGAGCCGTTTCAATCTTGTCTACTCAACGGAGCCCGTTGTTTTGATGACTCTATAAATTACTCTGCTTAGTAGTAGATCTGCTTGCTACGACCCGTCTTATGAATTTCTATTGTGGCCAGAAACATATTGTGGTGCACATTAAATTTTGTTAAAGTTTTTTTTTTATTGTCGGTCTTGAAAATTCCGAAACGGTACATTACTGGGCCCTAATTGAAGGTCCATTTTTACTAGATCAATTCTTGCATATTTCTTCCACGTTAAGTTGCTCGTTGTTGTAACAAGGATTCATCGGGGGTGCTCTGTTAGCGGACGGTAAATCTGTGTGTGCGTTGAAAGTAGATGGTTCAGCTATTTCTTCTTTGAAGCCATTACTTAAGGCCGAAAATGTTGAAATGCCAGCCTAATTCTTAACTTAATTTCTCTCTCTAGTGGTAGGTACCCCTTTTATATTCTCGCTTTCAGCTAAAGGTTTGTGGTGGTTACTTACATGCTCTTTAAACCATGAACCCATATGATTTTGTGCTCTTTTTCCTTTCCTCTCGACGACTATTTGTATGTTTCACACTCATATTATCTAACTCTCTGCACTTATTCTCTCGT
>NW_021037421.1:0-22725 GCF_004153795.1 Camellia sinensis | reverse complement strand
AAGTAGGCTAAAACACGGATTTCATGAGTTCTTTCCAACTCAACAATCCAACCTTCACCACAGGCATTCCAAGCAGTTTATAAACACATAGCATCTCGCACATTCTTAAGCATGCTGGATATGGCAACATTCACACTCATAGCGATATGCTAAGGAGAAAACTACTTACATCGTACTCCGTGGCCAAAACAAAGAAACTCGTTAGCAAACATGCATGATCCAAGTCCATGTTAAGTGCCTAATGATCGCATACAAAGTGTTTGCTAGAATAGGCTCGGCTATCCATAAACATGGATGTGAGAAATGCACAACTATCACATATTCAGTTTAGAATTTGAGGTAACAAATGCAGTTAGCATGATGTCCGAGCTAATGTATGTAATACAAATGTATGGATTGCACACATGCATGCATAAGTATGCTAAAATTAAACGTGCCTAAAATACTAACATCCAAGCAGCTAAGTAAAGGGGAGAAAGAAAGTGGGGATTGGAAGACATGCACACACGCACCACACTTATTACAGACTTGCCCTCGCTCGAGGATCGAATAAATTTACAAATTAATTAACTAACGCAAGCTAATTAATATTACAAATTAATTTAATTTAATTAACAAATTAAATATAATTAATTAAAACAGGAAATCGCCCTCGGGGAAACGCGCCGCCATTGCATAGGCTGCCTCTGTTTTCTTTCCTCTTGCTCCTCTGGGAGGCTGTCAAAACCCTCAAGACGCATCCCTGGACACTGGGGAGTGCCACGGCTGAGTGGAATTACCGACCGCACTGGTGTGTGGCCATCGGCCACCAAAATGGAGTTGTCGGCAGAGGAAAGATTGTCGGCCGGCACCTGACCGCCGGTCGGCAAAAAGAAAAGCCTGCTAGAAACCTGACTCACAGCAACAGAGGGCAACAACAAAGGCATGCAGCACAATTCAAGGCATGTAGCACCAACCATTCCCTTATATTGATAATGACTCAAAGGGGCATGCTGCTCGATTTCGACAACCAATTCACGCATTTTCCCATGCATGATGCCAAAGAACCAAGTATGCAACTTTGATTTCAAAATGTATGCAACCAATCAAAACAAAATCCCAATTCCCTATCACCAAGTCAAGGACAGAGGAATGGCATGGCAAGATGCAATGCAACCTAGGATACAAGCTAAGGCATGCCAACATTGCATGGCAATGAACTTATGCAATCATTGCAAGCATTACATATGGCAAGCAAATACGATGGGAAAGATTGGCTCTTATACATTGAATTAGCAGCTCTAATAAGGCTCTAAAACAGTGCCCAAAGGCTAAAAGTGAGGCTAAATGGCATACACACACCATTGCACATAAGACCAACACTTAAGCACAAATTTCAAGCAAACATTCAAGCACACTTGAAAGAGGCAATAATGAACATTAGCATGCAAGATGCAGCTTAAATCAAGTTATAAAATTGATGCCAAATCATATTAAACAAAGACAAGCAGTGCATGCAAGAATGGTCCAGGCACTTGAAGCAAGTCATGAAGCTTTGAAAGCATGTTTATCACGACGAACATGGCATGCACTAAACTACTAAAACAGATTTTTAGCATGTCAAACAAGGCCCAAAGGACTCCTAGATGGATCTAAGTGACTCAAAATGCAAAGGCATACACAATGACCTCATAAACATGGAGCAATGCAACACATGTTCCAAAGCATTAAAGAGTCATTGCAAGCAATCAAAGCAAGCATTGAAAATGGGACTGAAATAGCATGTAAGGGTGCCCCAAATCACCAAAACAAATGGCAAAGTGCCATGCTATGCATGCGCATGCCTCAGCGCACCACGCCTAATACAAAGGAGCTTATTGATGCATGCCAAATTCGACCCAAGCAACCTAGGACAGACCTAGAACATGGCAAAAACATGCACTAACGTTCAACAAGACTAATGCCTAAAACATGTTCCCACAAAGGCTAACAACCTTAGGCACATTAGGCTAAACAAGGCATTACAAGGCAAACTATGCTAAGCATGCATGGAGTCCAATAAAACCAACTTAAAATCAGTTGTTATATTTATGGATATATAAGCATGAAAAAAAGCCCAAACATGCTCCAACACATACCAAGATAGGCTTCCTTAAGAGGCCAAATATTGCCCTTTCAAGGGACAACAAGAGAGAGGGGGTGGCCCTCTCCTTTGGGACTTCAAGGCATCATCATTCACCACTGAAATCCTCAAGATTTCCAGTGGTGAAGAGACCCCAACACCAAATCCCGCGAGCTAGCACAAAATGGCTCAAAATGAGCGCCTTTTAGCGCTAAGGGTTGGTCAACAACCCTCAAACAACAAAACCTCTTAATAAACAATAAAGAGGCCTAAAAAACAGAAGTTTTTTATGTTATACAAATAACGCACAAAACAGCTCTTAGATAGGTAAAATATGCAAACATGGGGGAAAATGGACTAATCTCACCCTTTGAAGCCTTCATCACACAAATGATGCTCCAATGGCCTCCTTTGGCTCCAAACCAGTCAAGAAACTCAAGAACAAGCCCTTAGAACCCTGAGTTTCAAGAGGAAGGTGAAACACTAGGTGCTTGTGTGCAATAGTATGGACTAAAACACACACAAGAGTAAATATAGAGATAGGATAGGTATGCAACTCAAACCCTAAAACCAGAGCTTCTCTCTGTGTTTTTCCCCCTAAAATGTCTAAAGTCTCTCCCTTAGCCACAAGAGAGAGCCTCTATCTCCTATTCACCAAACTTGCAAACTTACAAGTTAGCAAAAACTTAGAGGGCCATCCCTCCATACACGGTATGGAGGGAAGTCACTGCAATACAAGCTGCCTAAAAATATCTCAAAAAGCAACTGCACAGTAACGGCTCAGCCAAAATTCCATCTTGGCCAAAAAGAGTGCGACCGGCACAAATAGTGCTGACCGGGCAACAAATAGTGCGGCCGGCAATATATACATTGCGTGGGGGCAGCAAAAACAGCCGTGGCCTCTAGCACTGTCGGTGGTGGGTGGGATGGTCTACAAGCCCCACCTACCTCTCAAGGGCAAGATGCAAGTGTTTTGGTGCAAACCAGACACTAAACGTTCGAGTTCGGAGATCTTGAGGCAGGCACGCGAGCCGAGGCCTCCGGGAACTCCAACGACAACAAACATGTGATAATCACGAGTGTTCAAACGGTGACGTCCAAGTCTTGAGGAGGTAAAAAAATGGGGTGTCTACAGCAGGAAGTACCGTTACGGAAGAGGTTTCTGGCAGTGCAGGAGGGAGTTGGCCAAGCCAATGTGGGCCGAGCAGCGGATCAGCAGGCCTTGGGTGCCTTGGCCAGAGGAAATAGCAGGAGGTTTGGGTATTCTTAGAGCTGGAAATCAGGCAGCTGAGGCAGGGCCTTCTTTCTTGAAGAGGGAGTTTTTCCCGTCTATCCGGATGAGTTTATCGGGGATCGCAAGGAGCCACTGAAGGCTGATGATGGCTAGAGCAAATGAGTAAGACGTTCGAGATGTTTGCATCGAGGACGGAGCACTGAAAGTGACCTTGACATCCTTCCAACTGAAGGGAGATGCGGGTCAATGGTGGAAAGTACGAGAAGGCTCGTGTTGGTAGTACATGGGAGGCGTTTGTGAATGCTTTTCAGGAGAGGGTTTTTGTCTGCAGCAGCTTAAAAATAAAGCAAAAACACTTTTAATTCGTCTGCCAAAAATAAGCAAAAACACTTTTGGATTTTGACCCGACTCAGTGAATCTAACCATAATATTTCACCACCCTATCAGATCTTACACTTTTAATTTCGTCTGCCAAGTTGATTTTCAACTTCAGCTTTATAAAGTTTTGAACATATTCAGTGCTTTTGATTTTCACGAATAAGATACACATAAGTATACCTAGAAAAGTCATCAATAAAAGTTAATAAAATATTTAGTCCAGAAATAGTTGGAACAGTAAAAGGACTACATATTCAGTATATGAATTGTGTCAATAATTCAGTAGTCCTAGTAGCACCCTTTTTCTTTATCTTTGTGTATTTTTCCTTTAATGCAATTCACACAAGTACTAAAATCAGAAAATCAAGTGAGCTTAAAAATTCCATCTTTAATAAGACGTTCCATCCTTCTCTTGATATGTGGCCCAAGCGCTTTATCCACAACATGGATGAATTTTCATTCACTCGCTTTCTCTTTTATTTACCAAGTCGTATCACTTAAAGGATGAAAAGAGATTGTGCATTAGGTGGAATCTAAATTCAATGAATAAAGATTACCATATAAAGCACCAGAACCAATCATATGAGAATTGTGAAATAAAGAGACTATTATTTCAAACTTAAATTCATAACCATAGGAATCAATTGTGGAAACAGAAATTAGGTTTCTAGTAAAAAAACAGGACATAAACTGTTTACTAAGTCTAAAATGAAACCAGAGTCCAAAATTAGACGGAGGGTGCCAATAGCCTCAGCGGTCCACTTCTATTGCATTCCGAACCGTTAATGGTTCGTTCTCCTTTATATAGTTTCGACTTGTAAGGTATCCCTGCAAGGAATTTTTATTGTGAATACTTGCACCAGTGTGCCTTACAGAACCAAAAATACCCCATCGAGAAAACTTTTATCTGATTCAATCTGATAGAAGTTTTGTTTGATTGGGCCTGTTAGAACCTCATTTGATATAATTTGATGAGACCTTTGCTCGATTTGATTTGGCAAGACCTTTGACTGGATTAATTTGATAGACCCTCTATCTGATTTGACCTTGTAAGGGGAAGTACGGATTACGTATGAATAAACAGCCAGATTATTCTTGGCAGGAAAATTGATAGACCCAAAACTTGAATCCGTTTGGAGTACTTGACTTACTTGAAAGACATTTTATGGGCTATCAACAAATTTGATCTAACCATGAACACCGTTTAGAACCAACCTTCAACTATTGAGGACATATGTGTTAGAAATAAAATGATTGTGCAAATCCAGTGATCGGGTGTCTTAAGGAAACAATGCTTGTGTATTGTCATACGCCTTGCTTATTTGACGCTATGGAAGCCGATGACAATAGATTGATTTGACTGTAAACAGTAATGAATATTTATTCTTGACTAATCAGAATATGTTTCATATGTCTACTTCAGTGGTTATCAGATTTTGGGAAATCAGGTTATGTGAGTGGTATTGTGTTTGTTTTGATAACATTCTTGAGACGTCCTTTTGTGCTAGGGGACGTTAAGCCTATGTAGCACCTTTGTTGAGATATCTCTTTTGCGTTGACGGTTTTGTACGGGTGGGTTTGTCTAATCGATCTCAGGTCGGCCACTGACGGTCGTGAACGGGTGTGCTTTGATTCCGAGGCGATTATTCTTTTGTTTTGTCCAAAATGTCATCCTTTGGTATTATGTAATGTTATTAACATCCAAGAAGCTTTTAAAAACCCTGATTGTCGAAAGTATGTGAATTCAATAGCCTTGTTGTAAATAACTGCTCAGTGCCTATTATATCTGCAATTGGGGCTCTGAGGATGTGTAAATCGTGTTTAACATGTGATTGACTGTTTTGATATCATCTTTGAACATCATGGGGATTAATTACGAATTGCCTTCTGCTTTTGGCGACTATGAGATAGTGTGAAAGACTCGAAAGACAGGAAATTGATTGTTGAACCGAATTGTAAACTGTAAACTGTTGAATGAACTGAGAACACGTGTATTCTGTTAGAAGTCGACTACCTCGATGTTATTGTACTTTACAATTGGTACTATGGGGATATATGAGTTACTTATGTCGTGTGGTTGATTGCTTCGTTGTTATCTTTGTTGACTCGGGAATCAGTGTCTGGATCTACTTTAAATTCTTGTAGACTTTTGATTGACCTTGGATAACTGTGACGAGTCACTGAACTAAATACCGAATCGGATTGTGAATTGCGGAGTTATTGAAGAATGAATTGAACTTTTTGTGACAAGGGAATAGATCGAACTTCTATGGTAAAGTTAGCTGACATCTGAAATAAGTATGTGGTGACCTATTTGTGAAAAAGGAAATTGTTGAATTTGTGTCTAAATATTTTTCGGTACCATCAAGCCAAAGCCAAATATCCAATATAGATGGAACTACTTCAACCTCTTCCTGTTTTGGAATGGAAATAGGAATATGTGACTACAAATTTCATTGTGGGGCTACCATGAGCACCTAAGGTATAAGTCCCGTTCAGGTTATTGTATGTAGAATTACAAAGTTTGCTCATTTCCTCTCTGTAAAAGTTTTGTATGATGCTTATAGACCAGCCACTGTTATATCGATAAAATTGCTTGTTTGCATGGGGGTCCCAGTATCTATTGTTTTAGACAGGAATCCTAAAATGTGCCCGGAATTCTGATAAGGCCTCAAGAGGCAATGGGGACTGAATTGTGGATTCGACGCTGCTTGCCATCCGAAAATTGATGTATGATTAGAAAGAACTTTTGGGAGAAATGCTCCAAATATATTCAGTAGATCTTTCAGGGATTTTGGAAAGTCTATTCGTTGTTGGCAGACTCTGCTTACAACAACAGCTTGCACTCTGGTATCGGTGTGGCACCGTGCAAAACCTTGTATGGCGGAAAAGGTAAGCCTCTGATTGATTAGAACAGAATGTTGCTTGATTTTAAGACCGAGCAAATAACTATCTAAAGCATAGCACTAAGAACCGTTGAATAAGAAGTATTCTAAATTGTTTTCGACTAAAGGTAAAATAAGTTTAGTGGACCAAACTTCCTAAAGGGGGAAGACTGTGATACCCCTGTTCCGTATTGTGCTAATTTATCCTCCTTATGCGTATGATTATGTGTTTGATATGATTTTGAGTGTCATTTCTACGAATATATTTGGTTTTGAATTTCTATCTGTTCACCGTAGGAATAGCTGTTTGATTTTCTGCTTTGGAATTTAAATTGAAGGCCTTATCGCCATAGAACCTGAAATTGATTGCGCCATCATGATGGCATAATTTTTAGAGCCTATGGTGAAATTTGATTGAAACTTGATTCAGATCAAAATAATTAGATTCAAAACGATCAATTAAGTGCCTAACCACCTAATATTTAAAATAATTGACTTGGTGGGGCTATATAAAGGGCCATATGCACTCAATCTCTCTCCTTTGGATTCATTTTGGCTGATTTTGGGCTCTTGAGTGTGAGAGAGCTGAGTTAGAGGGAGATAGTGTAGGAAAGAAGGTTTGGCTCAAGTTTGTGAAGAATTGGGAGGATTAAACTCAAGAATTTGCTATAGATTGGAAGAATTAAGCCTCAGGTGAGTAATTCATGAATTTTGAGTTATCATCTTGTGAATTCAAGTTTGAATAATGGTGAAGAACATGGATTGGTTGATTATGAGGAAATTGAGTTGATTTTGTTGTATTGAAAGCCAATATGTGCATGCATGTATGTATTGCTTGAATTTGCATGTTTAAGTTTAAAATACATGATCCATGAAGAATTTTAGTTGAAGCTCATGTTTGTAATCACCAATTGCACCATGTAAGTTGAAATGGGAGTGATATCCCACATGCATGTACAATTATGAGGAATGAGTTTGAAATACATAGAATTGTTGTCATGGTAGCAAGTTTGGGGTAAATTGGAACATGCATGTAAATGGTTTATTGAAGTTGAGCTTCATAATGTGTTGAATTTGATATTAGTACATGTTTATGTGAAGATTGAGCCAAAAAACATGCATTTAGAACCTTTGAATACCTAGTTGAAGCTCAAGAATGTGTTCTGGAAAACCCAGAATTTTTATGTCCGCTCGAGCAGGGGGAGGTGCCACTCGAGCAGGGAATTCGTGCTCCCAGTATTTTTGTAGACATGGATGTTCGCTCGAGTAGGGAAGTTCACGCTCGAGCGGGGAGCCATGTAGAGAGGCCTTCTGCTCGAGCGCCAGAGTCCATGATCGAGCGTAAATTCGACATAACCAGTACTTTTGCAGGCCTCAAGGGTCCGCTCGAGCGGGGAAGTCCACGATCGAGCGGGGACCCTGTTTTTTGAAATTTTGAAAAGACATTCTGAGTTTCGTTTTTCGTTCTCTTTCACTTCTAAGTACTTTTAGGCATGCATTGAGCAATGTAATTGAGTTAGAAGGATAAGAATAAAGCCTAAAGAGGAATATGTGAATTAAAGAACGGATTGAATCGGTTGTGACCCATATGTGTTATGTGATGTGTAGGGTCAAGCTCCAGGCCAAATCAACCAGCCGATCACTGTGAGTAATATCTTAACAAAGATATCTGAAATATGTTATTGTCCAATTGCTTACGTTCATGTAAGTTTTATAAGATTCGTTGATTCAATTGGTGGATAATGTTTGCTATACCAAATGAAGGGGCCGGAGGCCGTTTTGACAAGAATGAATGAATGGGTCGGAGGTCGTTTTGACAAGAATGAATGAATGGGCCAGAGGCCGTTTTGACAAGAATGAATGAATGGGCCGGAGGCCGTTCTGACAAGAATGAATGAATGGGCCGGTGGCCGTTCTGACAAGAATGAATGAATGGGTCGGAGGCCGTTTTGACAAGAATGAATGAATGGGCCGGAGGCCGTTCTGAAAGAATAAATGAATGGGCCAGAGGCCCTTTTGACATAAATGAATGGGCCAGAGGCCGTTTCGACATAAATAAATGAATGGGCCAGAGGCTGTTTCGACATGAATAAGTGAATGGGCCAAAGGCCAGTTTGACACGAATAACAGTTTGACATGAATGATAGTTTGACACGAATAACAGTTTGACATGAAAGTATGAATGGGCCAAAAGCCAGTTTGACCAGAATGATACTAATGAATTGGGCCCGAGGCCGTATGATGTGTTTGGAACCGCAGTTGCTTAACTTACATATGTCTATGTATGTATGTATTGGTTAGAAATATAAATTGGGCCCAAGGCCGTTTGATGTATATTGCTCCAATGTATATTCTTTATTTGATATTATTCACTGGGCTTTCGCTCACGCTCATTCATGTGTTTGTAGGTGAGCCAAGAGAGGTCCAGACCCAACCTCGGTGAAGTCTGTGTAGTAAAACTTTTTATTTGATATAATTTTTTATTTATGTCTCCATTTTTAGTAAAACTTATATTTTTAAAATTCTATTGAAAAGATTTTTCAAACAAAATCTATAAGCAATATGAAATTCCGAAGAAAATTTTTTATGAAGTTTTATCCGTTTTTACGTCATATTGATATTTCTCTAGCTTTGTACAACGTGAAATTTCACTCAGTAAAAGAGAAAAATACAGTGACAGAAAAAAAATATGTATTTTAAAAAAATGAAAAACACAAATACATTCTCAATTGGGGACTAAGTTAGATCACTTACCCACTCATATACATTCTCAACTGATAGGCGAAAGTTCAATCATTGACATAGGCAAAGATAGGTGATTTACTAAAAGATCATGGTTAAAATGTTTATATCTTTCCTATTATATGGACTTGTAATGGTTATTTATTTCTTTTTTATTATAGACTTTAATGATGGTTGGTGTTGGCTTGAGGTTTGTTACCATATACTATTGCTAGTTATGACTCGTGCCTAAAGGTATTTGTCATATTGACATGTTGAAAAATACGGCAAATCATATTAAAATATTATTTGGTACAATTTCTATGTAAAAATGAGTTAGGTGAAACTTTAAAAGAATTTCTTACTTCCTAAAGAATAAAACACAAACACATCATATTAGAATTATGAAAAAATTAAATAAATAATAATAATTAAAAAAATCAATAATCTAATCATATATTATTGAGCCATAGTCAATCCTAGAAGGCACCATTAAACTAAAAATCAATAATTTGTCAATTATTATTTTTTTAAATGTTGCATACGCAAAAACACTAAAAACAAAAATGGCATAGTCTAACAATATAAACTAATTATGAAAATAGAAGTAATAGAGTTCAACAGCCATTTAGTAACCACTTATAGCCAATGGCGGAGTCAGGAAAATAAATTAGAGAGGGCACTTATTAATTATAATATTGAAAATGTTTACAAAAATATTTCACATAAATTTTTACGATTGTGTAGACCGCCGAACTCCGCTCCGCGCGCGAGGGCGCGAATCGTTGTTCTTAGCTATTACAGTTCGGACTTATGTCACAGTTCTGAATCTAATCTCACAAAGTGCAATGTGAGACTGATAAATCACTAAATAGTCCAAATCCAGCAAATCGTTTTTTGGAAAACTGATTTTTATCAAGAAGTGCCAAACATGGACTGCTTTGCCAGATACAGAGTCGCCACCTAAATATTTTATTTTGGAAAATTTAGGAAACCCTGACTCGTGCCTAAGGCCACGTGTCCGTCATCACCAAAGTTGCCTTAGCTCGGGAACTTGGGTATGAGAGGGGAAGGTCATGCAATGAGCACCCCTGCTTGCCCGATCACAGGATCGGCCTTTACTAACATGATATGTTGTTTTTGAAAACACATGCGTTCTTATTCCAGTTATTAATCTAGAATTACTATGTGATGCGCACAGCATACAAGTATAGACAAAATCACTCAATTTGGAACAAAACATCTCATGTTTGTTTGTTTGAAAATGTTCGAAGGTGCTACTCGCAAGTAGGCTAAGACGTGGATTTTCCACCCTCAAGTGGGCTTAGAAAAACATGATTTTGTCACTCTCAAGTGGGCTTAAAACTCGCATTTGATGAATTGTTCCAATTCAAGCAATCCAACTTTCATCCACAGGCATTCATGCAGTTAATCACTTAAGTAGTTAGCCTCATGGCAAGCATGCTATCATGGCAACACTTACACACATGCAAGGATGCTAAAGCATAAACACTCATAGTGTACTCCGAGCCAAAACAAAAGCTAGTTAGTAATCATGTATGATCCTAGCTATGTTAAGATGCTTAATGCAACACATGCAAAAATGCAACTAAAATAGGCTCGGCTATTCTAAGATGACATATGAATGCAACTAGATAGCATGTATTCAATTTGTAATTGAACTACAATGCAGTTTGTATGATGCGTCGAGCCCGGTGCATGTAAGACAGATGAATGGATGCACGCATGCTAGCATAAGGATGCTAATTGAAATATGCCCTAAACTAACCATCAAAAACTGGTAAATAAAAAGGAGAAAGAAATGGGGGTTGGAAGACATGCATCACACACACGCACACTTATTACAACAGTTGTGCCCTCTCGACGGAGGGTCCGAATGAATAATACAAACCAACTAATTAACTAACTATCCTAGCTAATCAATTATTACAAAACTCTTAACTAATTAAACAAAATAATTAATTTACAAAACCAGCTAAGTAAGAAACTGGAGTAGGCTGCCACAGCTCTGCCTCGGAATGATGAATGATGCATGCCCGGTTGCGTCCTCCCGGAAATCCACTAATGTGCCTCATGATGCCTTTGTTTGCACTGTTTTAGACCTCTAAAAACTGTGCCAACCTCCAAAGTACTTCTGATCCACCTCTTGGACATGCTGAGAGGTCATCGGCCAAGGGGGGTGGCCATCAGCCAGAGCTTATGGCTATCGGCCAATTTTCATAGCCGATCGGCAGACTAATTGGTCGATCGGCCACTACTTCCTACAAATTCTTCCTTTTGCTGCAACATAGCACTAACAGAGGCATGGCAGTGTATTTACAAGAAAATGTGTGTACAACTACACTCTTTATCATGTCTAAGGCTCAAAGAAGTGTAGTGCTCGGCTCTCGAGCCATCAATCACGCATCTCAATGCATGATGGCCAAAGAGGCCAAGTTGCACAAATCAATGACAATGAATGCACACAAATATCACATAAGACTCGATGAACCTCCACCTTATCATGCATGATCAAAGGTGTCGGTGACCTAAGGAATGAGGCGCGTTTCATCACTTCAAGTATGAAACGCTCCTCGTTCCCCATGTTCGGATCAACATCTGATTCCAAACACAATGCAATGCAAGGCATGCACACACAATGCAATGCAACAAGCATGCAAAAACCATGCAATACAACAAGCATGCAACAACATGCTATCTAATCAACATGCTAAACATCATGAACATGCAACATGCAAACAACATGAGCATGGAACAACATGCAAACAACCATGCAATGGCAAGGGCCATGTAATGCAACACTTAGTGGACTTAAACCGCATATGGACAGACCTGAGAGGGTCCAAAAACAGTGGCCAAGATGAAGAAATGATGGCATGAAAAGTGAGAAAATGCATGCACATGCAATGGCTCATTAACTAGGCATAAGAGCACAACTTTCAATCATGATCAAAAGGTGACAAATATGGAAGTGTGACAATACTATATGCACTGAAATATCATGTGAAGTGATGCCAAATCAACCAAACAATACAAGCATGGCATGCTAGGAGGCTCAAAGCTTGAAACTAGCATAGGCACTTGCACTATAGCTATGCAATACATGAAGCATATAACCAAGGCAACCCAAAATAGTCATAGAACATGTCAAAATGAGACTAAAACATACATGGACTAAAGCTAAAACATGCTAGCATGGTGAGCACAAAACATGACGCATATAAGGCCGACAAAGAGGATGACACTACACTCCCTGAAACCAAGCATGAGATGACTACACCAACTAAAATCAGAGTTATGACATGTCAAAATAACACCAAAAATGCACTGATATGGCAGCCCACAAGCTTAGGCAATAATGCATGCGTATAGACTCATACTTAAGGCACCAAGCAAGACTCACCAAAAGCATCGAAATAGTGGAGCATGAGAGAGTATGGCCACACTATACATATTGAAATCATGGTAGAAATGAGACCAAAGCATGCAAACAACTCAAGTAAACCATGCCAGAGACCATGAAACTCGAAGCTAATGAGCAAGAATGCATTATGGCTATACAAAGCATGGTATGCATGACCAAAACAACATAAATCAGAGCTCAAGCATGCTAAAACATGGACAAAAGCTTCTTGGAGTTAAGCCAAAACATGCTAGAATGATGGTCTAAACACATGATGCATGTTAGGCTAGTGAATGGATTTGCACTACAAGTGCAAGGAGCATGCATGATATGATCAAACGAAGCCAAAATAGTGTTATATCATGGCAAAACAATTCCTAATACAAGTTGAAATGGAGCCACAAAGAGGTATAAAAACGTGCCAACTTGGTGAGCCATCAACACAAGCATTCAAGAGAAGATGAGGGGGGACAACCCCCTCCTATTTGAGGCCTCAAAACACACTTTTTACCACTGAAAATCCACTGGATTTCAGTGGCTAAAATGCCAAAATGAGATGATCTCGAAGGCCTAAAGAGGTGGCTCAAAACAAGGCCAAACAAGGCACAAACCGGGGGCGCCGGGGGGGTAGACCACCCCTAACACCAAAGAGGCCTTGAACAAACATGTTAAGCACTTCAAAAAAAGACTTTTTTTTTCAGTTGAAAGCTAAGCCAAAAGAAGCATGCAAAGTTGGTTAAACAAACTATGAAAATAAAGCTTTAAAGAGGTAAGGGGCTCACCCTTGAAGAACCTCTTTAGAACAGCAACTTCTGAGCCAAATAAACCAACTTTGAGAGTCCAAACAAGGTCCTCTAATACCTCAGCAACAAAGCAAAGGTGCTCTACTAGGTGTTGTAGTGCAAAAGTGAAGGCAAAACACACTTTAAGGCACAAACTCACACAAATATATATATATATATATAGAGAGAGAGAGAGAGAGGAAGAAATATATATACAGAGAGAGCTATATATCTTCTATCTCAATTTTCAGAACCTCTGGAAAGGGGGAGGGGCCTCCCTTCTTATAGAAAATGAAGTCCCAAGCTTATTTAGCAAGATAGAGCTTGGTTCAAATCCATTCATACACGTGTATGGAGAACACATCAAGTGACCAACAGCTAGCACCAGCTGGAAGCAAAATATCTGTAAAAGCAAAAAAAGGGGTCTTGGCCAAAAAACTGGCCAATCGACCAACACTGATGGCCGATGAAGAGAAAGCAAGGCCGACGAGCACAAGGCTTGGCCGATGGGTTGTAGTGAGGCCAACAAGCCACCCCCTTTCCCACAGAAACAAAACCACAAGCTCTTGGTCCACAACCAAGCACAAAACAGACAAGTTGAGAGGTTCTAAGGCAAGGCGCGCAGCCGAGACCTTCAGAAACTCAAAATGAACACGAGCATGGATGAACATCGAGTGTTCAAATGATGATATCCAAGTCTTGAGGACGGTCAAAAATGGGGTGTCTACAGATTGACTTCAAGAAATATAAAAAAATAAAAAATAA
Source organism: Camellia sinensis (assembly GCF_004153795.1). Classification (NCBI taxonomy): domain Eukaryota; kingdom Viridiplantae; phylum Streptophyta; class Magnoliopsida; order Ericales; family Theaceae; genus Camellia; species Camellia sinensis. The sequence goes on along the minus strand of NW_021037421.1, from coordinate 8,435 downwards.
AAAATAATCAGTGTGTTTGAGTTGAGTTTTTTGAATTATATTTTTTGAAAATTTAGTTTTTTATTTTTATTTTTTTTTATTTTTTTATTTTTAGTGAATATTTAAAAAATTTTAAGCAATTTTTTGTACTTTTTTAGATACATGATGTATCTAAAAAAATAAAATGTTTGTGAAAACATATTTTAAAAAATTAATAAATACATAAAAATACGAAAAATGTACTATTTTTTGTATTTTGTTTTTTTATATTTTTGGTATTTAGTGAATTTTTTAAAGATTATACTTTTTAAGTGTATTTATGTTAGGTGTGTCTAAAAATTAAAAGTGTTTTTAGAAAACTCAAATCAAACAAATTGAATATGTTATTTGTAATTAGTGTATCATGGACAATATTAAAAAAAGTCATGGATATATAGTTTAAAATTAAATTATATAATGATAAAGTAATTTTTTATACAAAATATGCCTAAAAATTCAATATAATAATCATACCACGTCATCATTGACATGTAATATTACCAACCAATAGTAAAAAAACATATGGATGATGGCCCCTACATATTAAATGTAACTAACAATTCAATAAATTCTATATTTTCATTGAGATTAATTATGTTTGCATGTCAATAATGATAGAAATCACCATTATATTGAAATTTTCATAAATAATAATATCGTAGTCTCTTTATTTTCAATCAAAATGATCATTACTGTTCTTATAATTTTAAAAATATCATTGACATTTCACTCTAAATAATATTTTTATAAATTTTTTTATATAAAATATTTTCTTTATGTTTGTCAAAAAAAAAAAAAAAAATTCCAAAACTCAGGGGGGGCACATGACCCCCCTGGCCCCTTCTTCCCTCCGTCCCTGCTTATAGCTATTACAATCTATATGAACAAAATGAGAGACAAATTGATTAAAGATGAAAAAGAAATGCATGCTCAATATTTTTGAGGACTTACGTATAAGTTCTAATAAAGGAACTTATCATCCAATAGGTCCTATGATAATTAATGATATTTTTCATTAGACATTATTAAAAAAATGTCACTAAATGTTAATTTTTAGTACAAAAAAGTCCCTAATTATAATTTTTAGCGACAGTTTAAAAAAGTCACTAATTTTTAACTTTCAACTACAATTTGAAAAATTTGTCACATAAAAACATCACTAATTATAAGTTTTAATAACAATTAATAATAATTGTGACAAAAAAAGTCACTAATTGTCAAATTTTAGTTACATGTGCAAAAAAGCGTCACAAAAATTTATTTTTAATGATAATTTTACTAGGACTAACTTTCAATAGGACTTAACGAGTATTAAGTCCAACTATTAGCAATATGTTCATATTTCTAATTTTTATTACAAAAAGTACTAATCGATATGTATTTACCAATTTAGTAAGTAAATAGGTCAAGTATAGCGACCCCGGTTTTCCCTTCTTTGTTTATTGTATTCCGGACTCGGTTTCGTAGATGTGTTATTGTCACATTCTCATTTCCATCATTTAATCTTTGTATTAGAGTCTTGGGTTGTGTTGGGAAACCAAGAGTTGATGCCCAGTTTTTGGCCTTCATGCTCGAGCGGGCCTTTTGTTGTTGCTTCTTCGCTCGAGCAGACGTTTTGACACTTGAGTGTGATTATTCATCTCTCAGCATTTTGTACTGCAGGTCATCGGACGCTCGAGCGTCCACTTTCACGCTTGAGCAGGGACCATCGTCTGCAAAACTTCTGGAAGTGTGCATCCAGCGCTCGAGCGGCGCTTTGGACTCTCGAGCGTAAGTCTGTGTTTGATGCTCGAGCGGGGCATTCCACGCTCGAGCGGACCTGTTTGTATATCAGTCCGTAAAATAGCTTTTTGGATCACTTTTTCGGCACTTTCTCTCTCTATAACTTTTCAAAAACCAAACTTGAGAGCTTCTCACTCTAGACTTCAACTTCTCTCTAAGGTTTGATCTAGTTTGAGTGATCTTCTTCCTTAGTTCCTTTGCAGAAAGTGTGGAGCTTGCCTTGATCTTCGTTTCAATCTGAAAATCTTGAAGTTTGGAGCATTTTCGAATTTCTTCATCATCCCTTTGGGTCTCTCCATTTGAGGTAGGGATAACTACTCATTTTTATGATCTTTAACATAGATGTTGGGCATTTTGTATAAATGGTTTGATTTGGGAAGTTAGGGTTTGACATTTGAAATATTGAAAAGAGGGGTTTTGTTCTTTTTGAACTACATATGTGTATATGGGTCTTAACATGAGGTTGTGAATGTTTATTAATGATATTTGGACCATTAAGTCAATATTGGAAAAGAAATGGGAAAATGCCATATTTGGGTTTTACATATAGTGTAATTAATGACTTTCATTGTGAATATGAAATTGGGATGGAAATGTGAAATTGGCTTAAGATGAGATCGAATGGTGAGTTGGATTTATTAATCGCTCACTTTTGAAAATGTTGATAATTTATCTGTTGATGCTTTATTATCTATTTAGAAGTAATTGCTTTGGGCTATCGGTGAGGATAGTCTTGATTTTTGTAGACACTACATGATGATTAGGTGAATTAAAACTAATCGATTGAATATGTCGTTGAATATGACGGTTGGAATAATACATCAAATATGTGTATTGATTGATGATTTATATGATAATTGTTTATATACATTGTATTGTATGGGAGGAGATAAGGGATGTACTTTACGGTTTGGGAGGAGATAGGGATGGACTCCTACTTTACGGTTTGGGAGGAGATAGGGGATGGACTCCACTGATACAACAAATTTGTGTATCATTTGTGAAGTATGGAAGTATTGTTTATATGAGTTGTTTCTCATTTGAAATGGAAGTATTGTTGATATGAGTTGTAATCTCAATTAATTGTTTGGCCAAGTTATGAGCCATGTTTATGAATTGAAAGTTGGTTGACCAGTGTTAACATTTATCAAATGCTCATGTTTTAGTTATTGCTCATATTATGTTTAGCATATCTCTACTGGGCGTTGGCTCACCCTATATGGGACATTATTTTCAGGTGCAGGTGATATGCCGCTTCCAAGGTCTTAGCTTGGGAGGTTGTAGAAGTTGAAGGCTTATATTTTCGTGATTATCTTTTTGTATTACATGTATATCAAGCCAAGAGCTTATTTTGTGTAAAGAGTTAGAACTCTATTTTTTGTTGAACCCAAGTGTTGACTTGGAAAGTTGTAAGCTTATAGGGCATTTACTTTTGTTGTCAACATGTAATATCTCTTGTAAGAATACTCTGATGTTGGAAATATGATATCTCTTTCATGTATCGTCATTGTATGATTATGGGTTTATTTTCAGGGCATTACATCAAGTGATTTATGAGTTGGTTAGGGAAGAATTTTTTTTTTAGTGATTAATTTAAAGTCAAGTTGGCATAAAAGTCAAATTAACCAACTTCTAGATCACTTTTAATGTCTACCCTAATTCTAACTCGAGAAATTAACCAGTATCCATTTTAATATAAGAGTTGCGACATAAGGATAAATTACATTTTTTAAACATGAGTAGGCAAATTTTTAGACAAAATAGACAAAAGATATTTAGTACATTAACAAATGTGATTTACCATATCATCGCATAAATTTGGACATAGATTAACCTAAAATTACAGAGCTCATAAGGCGACATGTATTAATTTTTATCATAAATGTAGTTTTTGTAATTTATAATTTTGCCAATTAAACTATAATACGTATTGTTTATTTTTATGAACTTAGAACACACAACTAAATTTATAAAATAATTTAAAAAAGGTTAAAACTTAATTGATTTTAAATTATTTTTCTTATAAATTTTACATAAATTTTATGTTACTATTTAATTTTTTATTATTTATTTATACCTGTGCATAGCACGTGTATTATGATAGTTATCTTGATATTTATAAATTTTCTCCTACCTATTGACACATAAGGAGAAAAATAAATAAATAAATAAATAAAAATATTGGGCAAGGTGGACAAAATATCATAATCGCTATAATAGACAAAGCAAACATCTTACTTATGACATTATGGTAGAGTAAAAATAGAACTACATTTTGTAATACACCAAGTACACATGGTTTAATAATTTTATCACAAGCTAAAGTATAAGTAAAAGTTTCTCACCATGGGTTTTGGAAGAAAATACAAGAAGAGTCTAGAGAAACGATTGCCCAAAAAAGACGCTATAACAAGAGTCTAGAGAAACGATTGCCCAAAAAAGAAAAAAAGAAAAGAAAAGAAAAAAATGCATTGTTAACTTTAAATGTAATGCCCTCAAAATGATACATTACATCCTTGGAGGCGACATATCACCTGTACCTGAAAATGATGTCCTATATAGGGTGAGTCAAAGCCCAGTAGAGATACGCTAAACATAATATGAGAATTAACTAAAACATTAGCATTTGATAAATGTTTAACTCATATAAGCCAACGTACATCTCTTCCATAACCAATTCATATTCACAACCACATTTAATCACTTTCTGATTCATTATCCAAACCAATTCATAGATATGGTTCATTGTTTATCCGAACAGTTCAAAGTGAGACTACAACTCATATTATCAATACTTCAATCATAATCAATTCAAATGAGACTACAACTCATATTGTCAATACTTCACTACTTCAATCATCTACGTTATGCAAACGTAATTAAGGTTTCGGGACTTTCACCCTGGACACTTTGGCCAACTTAGTTATCAGCGGAGTCCATCCCCTATCTCCTCCCGAATAGGTTTGAGAGTACATCCCCTATCTCCTCCCAAACCATGGAGTACATCCCCTATCTCCTCCCAAACAAGATACATATGCATGTATTTAAACGCTTTATCATATACAATGACCAATCCAGGCACATATTCAACGTGTTAATTCAACAGTCACATTCAATGACATAACTCGGTTGATTAGTTTTAATTCACCTAATCATCATGCAGTGTCTACAACAATCAAGACTATCCTCCACTGATAGCCCAAAGCAGTTATTTCTAAATAGATAAATAAATATATCAAATAGATAAATTATCAACATTTTCATAGATGAGTGATAAATCAGTCCAACTACACCATTCATTCTCATAACTTCCCATTTTCATAACTTTCAACTCAATTTCATATTTCCATACTTTCCCAAATTAATTATACAAATTAATTATTCAATTTCAATTAGGGCTTTTAATCCCCCTACTCTCAAACATTGTCCCCGAGGCCAATTTCACTCATATTACATAAACAACCCCAATTTCAAGTCTTATATACATATAAGTCCAAACATGGAAAACCCCTCTTTTCAATAATTCAAGTTTCAACCCTAACTTCCCAAAACTCCCATATTCTACCATTTATACAAAATAACCAATGTTTATGTCAAAACTCATAAGAAGGAGTAGATCATCCCTACCTCAAATTTAGGAGCTCAAAGGAGAAGGAGGAAGAAACTCAAAGTGCTCCAAAGCTCAACTTTTTCGAACCAAAACGAAGCCCACACCAAGCTCTACCTTTCTTGCAAAGAGACTAGGATAGAAGACCACTAGAAACTAGGGGTATTTGTAGAGAGAAGGTGTATGTAGAGAGAGAGAGTGTGCCGGATCTAGGGTTTGAAGGAAGAAGACAGTGAAAAAGTGTGCAAAAACACACTGCTGCGAACTGATATACTCGAGACTCGCTCGAGCGAAGGAGTGGTCGCTCGAGCGACCAGACACAAAAGAATCTCGCTCGAGCGCAAGAAGCGTCGCTCGAGTGAACAGTGCGAAGTTTCAGGTCTGCAACCCAGAAGCACGCTCGAGCGCAAGAGTGCTCGCTCGAGCGAAGAAACTCAAAACATAGTCCTCGCTCACTCGAGCGAAGGAAAGCTCGCTCAAGCGAAGAAACACAACCTTCAGGTCAAAAAGAGATGCAGACGCACGCTCGAGCGCAAGAGTGCTCGCTCAAGCCAAGAGACACACCACTCAAAGCTCGCTCGAGTGAAGGAACCCTGGCTCGAGCGAAGGAACTAAAACCCAAAGCTCGCTCGAGCGACAAAAGCCTCGCTCGAGCGAAGAAACCAAAATCTGGGCAGCAACTATTCATTTCAAATCACATCCAACCTGTTTCAAACCTGCCCAACACATCCCAAAACTCAAATACAAAGAATTTAAAGGACGAAAACAAGATAAAGACAACAACAACCATGACGGAACCCAAGTCCGGAATACAATGAACAATGGAGAGAAAACCGGGATCGCTATATTAAAAACAGTTAGCACTACAAAGGAGCATTTAGTAAGATAGTGTTATCAAATAATGTTTAGAATGATGTAAATCGGAGAAATTCTTTGCGTATCTAATTTTTTACTTACTATTTTATACACATATATTTGTGCCCTATAAATTAAATAAATGAAGGATAGCAACATCCCTATCGAACTTCCTTGTGAAACTTTCCCTATTTCTATTTTGTTAATCTATATAGACTATTTAAGAAATAATTTGCACCACTCTTATAACAGTTTTGCTAACAAGTGCTCTAACATTTTTTGTTAAACAGTAATTAATTTTGTATAAATAGTTGTAGTACATTTTGAATTAATTATACTAGTAGTAACCGTGCTATGCACGGCACGTAAAAAAATTAATAATATTTTTTGTATACAAAATAATATAAATAGTTAAATTTTTACATGCAATTATGAAAATAAAAAAGATTGAAATTTACAATTTAAGTCCCACAGTTTTAATCACAATTTATTTATTAATTTTTTAATTTGTCACAAATTTAAACATGTAACTTTCAACTCCCCTTGCTAGAATTGCAAACCCAAGTGAGCTCAATCCAAGCAACTTGAGCAGAGCTTAAAAATTTTTAAAGATTGAACAACATAGTTTTTTAATTAAGTGAGGACTTATGCAAAAATTAAAAATTCAAATTAAATTTGAGTTGACTTGGGCTGAAATACCAAATAACCTGAAAAACCAAAACAAATTATATATAAATATATAAATTATTTGCTAATTATTTTTTTAAGTAATAAATAAAATTAATTAAAATATTAATATTAATGAGCAAAAGAAAAAGCAATGTACTTAAGTTTTCCAATAGAAGTTTTCTTGAAAATATTTTAAAAATAGACCTTTAGAAAGAAATCATCAAAAAACATATTGTTTGGGAAGTGCAATATTAGCTTAATTTTTTTATTTTTATCTTTTTTGAGTCACATCACATCTCTATTTTTTTACACATCTTTTCATAAAAAGTAAAAAAGTATACTTAATTATCTTTTTTGAGTCACATTACATCTTTACTTTTCTGTACATATTTTCGTAAAAAGTAAAAAGGTATACTTATTTAGCACTTCCCAACTACCGCTAAGTTGATATTAAAAAAAATTACTTTTATAATGGCATAAATAATTTAATATGATTTTTTAAAAATTCTTTTTATTTAAAAATTACAATAAAATATTAAATAAAATAAAAACAAATTTCTTACAAAATAAAAAGTATTTGAATAAAAAAAGATAAGAAGAAAATTTAATATGGTATTTTCATTTAATCTAAAAATAATTTTAGATGAATAATAAATTATCACCTATAATTCTCTTTTTTAAATAAAAAAGTTTACAAACTATCAATTTTAATAAAAAAAAATTAACGTTTCTTTCTAATTATTTTAGCAAAAGTAACTTTTTAACAATTTGAGCTAGATATCTTTATTCTTTATTTTAATTTCTTTAATTGACAATTGAGATTAAAAAAAAAAAATCTAACAAAATTCACCATGTTTGGTAAGTACTAAAAAAGTGATGTTATGTTCTTTTGTCAATATATATATATATATATATATAAAAAATATTATTATTCAAGTCCTTATAGTTTAGAAGGATATAATTTTTTTTGATAAAATTTAAAAACAAAAAAAGAAAAAAATTTAATAGCGATTAATAATTTGAACACATGTATTTAAAACAAATTATATTTAGACCAATAATGTAACGCCCTCGGAATAACAACATTAAACCCATCAAATAAGACATTCATTGACATATGAAATAACCACATTCTTCTATTTATCAGAGTTCCATTACAAAGTATTACATGTTAACAACAAAAGCAAATGCCCTATGGGCTTACAGCTTTCCAAGTTAACACTTGGTTACAACAAAGATACTAACTCTTTACACATTAAGCCCTTGGCTTGAAATTACATGTAATACATCAAAAGAAAACGACAAAAGTATGTCCGCCTCTAGCCTCCCAAGCTTGTCCTTGGAGGTGGCATGCTACCTGTACCTGAAAATGATATTCCCATATAGGGTGAGCCAAGCCCAGTAGAAATACACTAAACCAACCATGAACAATGACTAAAAGATTAGCAATTGATAGATGGCCAACACTGATACATTCACATATCACATTAAATTTCCAGCACCT
>NW_021037419.1:0-10396 GCF_004153795.1 Camellia sinensis | reverse complement strand
CGCAGTCTCTCCCAACAAGAAAGCCAACGACTAGATCTAGACACCTCTGTTTTGAAAAATTCAATATGTTTTAAAGGGCATCTTGTCATCCTCATCCATCCTAGCTAGTTAAGGCATCTTAATGAGGATATTGATGTAGAACCACACCAGGCAAATAGCAAATTATTATTCCCAACTTACATGTATGTTTCTTATACTATTAGGGTTAGGCATCCTAGGACGCTTCAGTCTTATAGCCAGTCTCTTGAACATTTAAAATTATGTTCATCATGAACTATTTCTGAATGAACAAACTGTACTGCTTTTTGAAATGATTTTCTACTAATCGAATGTTTCCTATTTGGTGAACTTATTCTGCCTCCATAGCAATTACTTTACTGTACGTTTATTTACGACTTATGCTACTACACAAACTCTGTCATTCCCTCTGAACCACTACTGTTTTACTTATATGATGGCATCAATACTGTTGTCTGTAATACCTACTGATACTGTTTTACTATTGATGACCACATAGACTATTATATTTTGAAGACTTATGCAGAAATATGACCACAAACTTAATGAATGATATACTTATAAATACTGTTTCAATATTAAAGACATCATTCTAAAAACCCCTTTCTTTTACCCTCGGAGCAATTTTTTTTTTATCATAGCTTTACTCACTGCTCAATAATATGAGGGTTCAGCACCGACCGGAGAACGTCAGGTAGCCCGTTTGGCAAGCCAACTTTTGCCCACTCAGTTCCCAATCTGTCACTAAGCTGCTTTTGGGGGTCTCATCCACCTACTATCTCTTATTATAAACTGAATGAATTGTACTATTTATGTGATTTGTCCCTACTGGCAAGCCTGAAATAGATGTATATACGTTTTTTATTGAATGTACATAATTATGAAAAGCTTTTCCATACAGACTGTCACGCTCAATTGGACATCTTTAAAATTTCTCCCTACCCCTACTACTCGTATAGCTTACTGGTTAAGCAGCCTTCTAATTTGGATAACTGGCGTACGGTCTTAAACCCATAGCGGGTTTGGTTGACACAAAATTAAAACCATCTGATGGGCGGGTTGAAAAAAAGAAGACGGTCACCAACAAAATCAGCAGTTCTTGTAGTATTGAAATCGACTTTGCCAACATCGCCTAGTACGAAAAAGATGTGACTTCCAGATGTGTGACTTCCAAATTAAACAAGCCAGGTCTGAAAGACAACTTTCCTTTGCCTACATGATGAACGCTGGATCACTCGGCGTCATGCATTATCATCCTCATGGATGTTTTCGAGAAACCAATCTATGGCGGCCGAGAACAAGAGAAAAACTACATACTAACACCGTGGGTACCTCACTGTATCGTTAGCCGTGGCTAAGAATCCAGATACCTATCAAGGACTGGCAACCACCATTCTGCATAATATATCCACAAAGTAGGTCAAGGTGTATGTGAGATACATGATGTCAAGTTCAAAGAAATAGAGGGCTACTACACCCCTTGAGAACTTCTTCAACGGATCATAGATATAACTAGGCTAACCGCAAAAATAACTTATGGCATAACAACAAGGAAAAGCAGGGCTTTTGGTCACACAGAGCATCAAGTAGATCCTTTAAATAAGGTATCCTAGAAAGCCACCCACAAGATGAAAAGGAGCAGACCTTTCTGTAAAGTCAATCACTAAGACATTATTTCCAAATAACCTGACTTGGAACCACTATTTAGGCCTAAAAAGACAAATTCTGATGGAAAATACGCTGTAATCGCCTATGAGTAAACCTATCTCAACTCTCACACACATACTATATCCCTTACATATCACTGATAATATCCATATACTTCTCACTACAATACAACACTAACTATAACTCACACAGCCAGCATGCTGTGCACTCAGGGAGAATATATCGATAATACTCCCTACCTCATACACTCTATAATATATCATTGTATTACTCAATCCCATATATCTACTACTCTGTAGTGTGCTACCAAATGACACACTTATCTAGCTCACGTCTTTATCTCTATTCCTTCTACATCTAATCCATTCGACATATCTCTCTGGAGAAACCAGCGCTTCCAAGAGCAGCGTTATCCTTCACTCACTTATTGATCTCGGTATGTTACCCACAAGTTCCGTCAAGTGAATGGACGTACAAGCTTAGGCAGATCAATCGTAGTAGAAGGCTACTCACCTACACACCAATCTACTATATCTACCTCATCCACTCATCGACTCGACAGCTGAGCAGAGTGTCTCAACTCTTACTCAAACTATAATACACTATCTATATTAACTTCACTATAACACATACTCATATCTATCACTCTACGCTGCCTATCTCATCTAGAAGCCGTCCTGGAAATAGGGGGCCAAAAAAATTGGGATTATCGGACTCGAACTATTGTTCTCAACACCGAATGAGACCACTAAGAAGTCAAAGAAGACGAGACGCTATCACTAGACCTGACGTTTCTTGATCTAATTTTGAAAAAGCAACTTCACACATCTACTGAGAAACCAATAGTTCGTATCAACTTTAACAAAAATCTCTTCATTATCTCATCCAATAGCGAGTCCGCCTATATTATCAACATGACAATCCTTATACGTCCACTATGAACTCATCACGCTAATAGATGAAACGGCAAGAAAAAAACGTGGTACTATGATATTTGAAACTTCTGAAAAAGTAATTTATCCAACCAGGCAAATGCCAAGGACAAAGATAAATAGGTGGAAACCCGTTACCAATTAATCATCTCAGAGAAACTGTACAAAAGATCATCTGGAATGTACACGTCATTTGACGAAGAAAAGAATCACCAGCGCCCTTAGATTAGGCGATCATAGAAAGTGCGCAAATGCGCACCTATGAATGGTTTAGCTAAAATCTAAAGAAGTTTACACTTCTCTCCACTAGCTTAGGAGAGGTCTTTCGTCACCACTATCCACAAGCAAATTCTTCTAATATCAATCGATATGAACATCCATCATCACTACTATCATCTATATCTACTATATCTACATCCTCTACTCCTATCTCACTCTCATTACTGCCCTATCCTAATTACCAGCTCAACCTATATCAGCAATCATCACAATGCACATAGCAATATACCCATATCATCTCTATATCATCAATCTCAATAATCTTATATCACTAATCATATACTCTCATATCCTCACCATATATACTATCAACTTCATAATCTACAATTTCCTCCTAACCCAACATCTATATGCTCTCTATCGATCGTATCGACGATATACTCTCATATCTAACTAGAGTGAGTCCATCAACTCACCGCGTACCTAAACACACTATCCATATACTCATATACTACTATCGTCCATACCTATACATATCTCCCTACTATCTTCAACACTCTCATCTATATATATATTACTCTGATCGATGACACTATCTACACTAAGTCCCGTACACTCGCCCACTAATCTTATGTCATGGTCATTACTCAATACATCACTATACTAACCATACTAATACTCTCAACATCACAGATCTAAATCAAATATCATTACGGCTATCAACACATCTATTCTAGGATTTAAACAAAAAAGTTTAAGTCTCAGAATCTCAAAGAAGATATGGTGCTAAAAACAAACTGACCTCCCATCATGACCCTAGGGGGCAATTCAGACCTCAATTGACTTACTATACATCATTCAAAACTATCTTCAGGTGGATTTATCAATCGTGACCTTAATGGACCTAAAATTTTCACAACTTCAACAGGACAAGTAGAAACTATCCCTTGAGAGCTCGTCATGGCTAAAACTCGAAAAGCGAACCACGCAAATTAAGCATGAATTTAAATAAAAAACTGACCTCGCAAGGTTGAAAACCCTAAAGGCGGCCTCTGCAAAAGTTAGTGCAAAAGAGCAGATAAGTACTCGATGTGAACTTTAACTGAACACGAACCGATTCCCATTGGAAACTAGCAACTTCATCTAATTCGCCGGATCACCTCCAACTCACACTGCATGTCCATTACTTATCAGGTCTCTTGTCTGTTCTTCACATGAGGATTTTGTACTGTACATGAAAAAGGCTTTACAATCTGAACATGTTATCACAAATGCAATTATAACTTTATCGTATATCTCAGGATATCTGGGTGTCACTATCCTTCAAAATTTGGAAAAGTTAATAAAAGTTATTTTGTCAAAATTACCTTTACACGGGACCATTTTACCAAAAGCGAAAATTTTCATTCTCACAACTCAATTCATTGATTTAACATAAAAAGTCTCTAACTCTCTATACAAATAACTTCGCTATTACATTCAAAGATCTTAAAAGAAAGATTAAAGCAGCTAAACCAGGCATAAGAGGATCACTCCATGCGTTTCCTTGCTTGTGCTTTGGAAAGCTTTGAAGTTAATAGCCGTTTGTGCCTCATCCTCGAGCCAAGCAAGCATCCAGACAAGGACGCAACTGAAAACTAGGGCAAGGCCTAAACTCTTCTTTCCTCAAGCAGTGAGGTACCTAACAAAAGGTTAACATGGATGGATCAAACGAATATTCTACCCCCTCTTCTAAGCAATCGCATCAGGGCCAAACGACGTCGAACATGAAATGAAATAAAACACATATTTGGACCCCAATCACGCTGTTATGCCAGTGTTAGCCTGCTTAACTCATCTCGGTCAAATACAAAGCAACAGCTTAAGCATGCAATATAGACTTGTACACATCCATTTGCACAACCATCCCTCATCAAATCCATAGACCGGCAGGAAATAGCTGAGCTGATATCAGGGCAAGACCACTACCTCAACTATCCATACCACACCTGGAAAAGAAAGAAAAGAGAATATACAGCATATAGAGATATGTATAGAAAGTGGAAAAGGCTAGAGAAACAACTAGAACTGGGAAGCATGGCCGACAATTAGAAACACATATGAAAAGGGAAACATACTGAAAGTATGCTCCTACGAACCTGATAGTCGCTCGCCGAGAAGCGTCTAAACGTCCCATCAAGATCTTCGACCCACACCAAGCAATCACTCTTCATCTTTAAACCTTGGTATTTACTCAATCGAATGCTGACCTCGGAAACTAGACAAGAAGGAAGATGAGGCTAGCAAAAAAGCAGAGCGTGGTGCCAAAATCCCCCAGAGAGGTCGCCTCTGTCACTAATGTCAGAACACGATGAATCACTAGATAGTCTACTCTCTGAGTAGGCAAGATCAGCCGTGCGAGACCCATCAATCACCCAAAGCTAGCATGGCCAAAATGACTGAGCATATTCCTCATCAGTCAAATTAATTCAATGCCCGAATTCATCTAATCCAAGCAATTTTATCCTGCCGAACTTAAAACATAGTAAAATCGTCCCAGATTGTCCCAGTTGAAACGCGAAAAACAAAGTAGAGAACGACTCAACGAAAAAAGTCATTGAATCCCAAAAATACCTTTCGAGCCATCTAAACTCACATCCAACTAAGAGTTCATCAGCAAAAAAAGCTCATCAGAAGAAATGCATGAAATGAATCTCTCTCTTTATCTCCTCCTCTGTTAAGAATCATTTCAGCCCGAATTTCTCTGATAACCTTTTGCTGAAAAACCTAATGGATATACTTTAGAGTCGGGGAAAAGGTAAATTTTGGGATTTAACAAAATGCCTCTGGATTTCTCTACTTGTTCCTCCTCCATATGCGCACAATCGGACCCATACATAGCTTACTTCGAGACAAGAAAATTGCTGAAATAAGGAATTTCCATTAATGGAATCCACTGATGAGGAATCATCTCAGTCCTTTGGCATGCCTAATTTGATAATGTGGCTACTCGCCGAGCCATCTTTGCCACAACAGAGCATAGACACTCCAGTTTACCATCGATGACAATAGTACAACGACCTCTCTAGATCAACAGCCCTTATTTGCCTCATTTCTTCTTGTCCCTAGTTTCGAAGTCAGAAGCATATCAAAGTGCCCAAGTTTAAAAGAATGCAAGAGTCATTCCTTTCTAGACTTTATGGCTTATCTCTTCGCGGATCTGACTACAGTTCGTAGAGCCCCACTATTCTTCAGTATCTCTTTCTCATATCTTCGCATATTCTCTCCCTTCCACTTTCTCTCAACATAATCTCTCTATTCTTAATCTCTTTCTTTCATCTTCTATATATATGTATGACTCTGCCCTGATACTCAGCTCAAGCTATTCTCCTCCACGTTAGATTCCGATATAGGATTATATTGGATTGTACAAGTCTACTATTACAAGCTTTACTTGCCCTTGCAATTGACCGAGATATTTACGCAGCTCAACCAAAACCAATCCCGCCCCCCAATGGATACACTGATTGACTCACACACTATTGTTTTATTCCATTCTATCAATCTCTATGGATCCAGATCCGCTTAGATAGTATGAATACTCGTTGATTTCCCATCCATGTCTACACTTTGTTAACCTCATCTGGAGACGAAAGACTTAGCCCTCCCTAGTCATGCCCCTTTCTCGAATGCTTGCTTTCTCTAGCACAAACCGGGCCCATTTAGCTTCCAAAATCCTTCCACAAGCACAAGCAAGAACCGCTTAGGACACCTACTCCTCTTAGCCCTGGTTACTTCTAACCTTCTTTTCAAGTTCTGATTAATAAAACGAATTTGATTGTAATCAGAGATGTAGAGAAACTTTATTTTATCAATAATAGAGTTTTAACTGTGAAAACTTTCCTTGTCCAAAAATCGTCCAAGTGTAAATAGTAAAATTTTAACTAATAAATAACATTATTAAACTTCAAAACCATTTTAAAAGGTATCACCACTACACACAAATCAATCCGGAGATATACAACCCCGAACAAAAATTATAAATTGCACCTTGATTGAATAACACTGATTCAGCATTATATCTCATATATTCTATCTCTAATTCTATATAACAACAAATATACCTATCAGATAAATGACTATGAAGTTGAAGTGAGGTTGATACGGCGAACTCAAGATGAAGTGACTATTCCAAATGATTTTAATCATCTTACGTAGGTTCATACACTCACTCGAGTATTAACCTCTCCATCACTCAACTTTGCCATTCTGGTTTGCGAACTTCAGGTCAGGTTTTATTCAAATTTTTTTTCATGCTTCTAACTGCCTAGTCCCTTCGGGTTTCAGCCTAGGCGAGCTCCAGGGGATAGTAGTTCTTCAACTTGTCCAGTGATCGGTTAAAATTCACCACATAGCCCAGTAATAACAACTCACCACCATTATATTTGATGATAATTACCAGTCCAATTAGTCGAACTTGCCCCTAGGGTCATGAATGGGAGGTCAGTTGTCTTTTAGCACCATATCCCCTTCTTTGAGATTCTGAGACTTAAACTTTTTTGTTAAAATCCCTAGCAATTCTGCATTGATAGCCCTAAACATGATACAATGCTTTCAGCCTTCTCTTATCAAACAACATTAGTTCTTCAAATCTGCTCTGTTACCAGTCAGCCTCTGCTATCTGACACTCAGCCATAACTCGCAGTGACGGGACTTCTATTTCAATCGACAGAACAACTTCTATCTCGTAGACAAGAGAATAAGGAGTTGCCCCTGTAGACGTCCAGATTAAAGTTCTATAGCCTCAGAGTGAGAATGACAATTTATCTGGCCAGTCCCTATAGGTCTTAACCATCTTCTGCAAGATATTCTTGAAGTTCTTGTTGGCGGCTTCAACAGCTCCGTTGGTTTGCGACTGGTATGTTGATGACTTATGAAAAGCCACATTGTATTTTTCCAACAAGTCGATCACCTCTTTCTTGAAGTGTGAACCATTATCTGATATGATCTCGTTTGGGACTCCATAGCGGCAAATGATATTGTTTCTAATGAACTTGGCCACATGCGATCCTTTCAACACTGCACCCATGTTGTAAAGTAATCAATTGCCACTAAGATGTATTCATGCCCATTCAACTCTTTTGGTGTGACTGCGCTGGTAACGTTGATTCCCCAGACCGAGAAAGGTCATGGCGAAGTCATGTTGTACAATTTTGACAGGGGATATTCATGCGATTAGAATGAATTTGGCATTTGTGGCATCGTCGAACAAAACCAATACAATCCTCCTCCATAGTGGACCAGTAGTAACCTTGCTTTAGAATCTTTCAGGCTAACTCCATTCATGTGCGCTTCGCACTCTCCTCTATGGATCGCCTCAATCAAGCGCTTTGATTCTTTTTCTTCGTCACACAACTTGTACATTCCCAGATGACTCCTTTTGTACAGTTTACCTCTGCAGATGATAAATTGGACGGCTATCCACCATATTTCCCTTTTGTCCTTGGCATTTGCCCCTGGTGGATAAATCTACTTTTCCAAGAAGTTTCAAATATCATAGTACCAAGGGTTTTTTTCTTGCGTTTCATCTATTACGGCGATAGTTCATAGGTCGGCGTATACCTCTGCTCAATGATAATCGAACGCATCCGGACTCCTAGTGGGATGTCTACCATAGAAGATAGAGTTGTTAAAGTATCAACGAACCTATTGTTCTCTCTCAGTAGATGTGTGAAAGTTAGCTTTTCAAACATAGGAATCAAAACATCCAAGGTCTAGTGATAAGCCGTCTTCTTTTCTTCTTTGACCTTCTAGTCTCCATTCGCTTGAGAAACAACTAAGTTCGAGTCCCCGATAACATCCAACTTTTTTGCCCCTAGTTCCAGGACGGCTTCCAAACTAGCGATACACGCCTCATATTCCGCTTCGTTATTAGACACCTTGAACCAGAGTTTGAAGGTTAAAGGTATATAAGAGTCGTCGAGTGCTATCAGCAACACACCTATCCCATAACCGTATTGATTGGACGCTCCGTCAAAGTACATTGTCTAAGTCTCTTCGTTAACTTGCAGAATGGCTTCATCTGGGAACAAGTATTGTATCGCTTCATCCCTCTCTACTCGATGATCTGCCAAGAACTTCGCTACCGCTCTCCCCTTGACCGACTTGTGGGTAACATACTTGAGATCAAATCAGAGAGGAGAAGCAACCAACGAGCTAGCCTACCTGGAAGCGCTGGTTTCTCAAAGAGATATTCGATGGGATCTAATCTCGAAACTAGGATTACAAAGTGAGCTAACAAGTAGTGCCTCAACTTCCTGGTAGCCCATACCAAAGCTAAGCAAGCTTTCTCTAATGGAGTGTAGCGGGTCTCGTAATCCAGCATTTTCTTGCTCAAGTAGTATATGGCTTTTTCCACCCTATCCTCAGATTTCCCTGGCAAGCATGCATCCCATAGTAGTGTTTGTCACTGATAGGTATAGAATCAAAGGTTTCCCCGGCTCTGGCGGTGATAACACAGGCAGATTCTGAAAGTACTGCTTAATCTACTCAAAGGCGAATTAACAGCGATCATTCCATCAGAATTTCGTCCCTTTTTTTAGGACACTAAATAGTGGTTCACAAGTCAAGGTTAATTTGGAAATAAACTGTCTTATGAATTGCACTTTACCCAGAAAGTCTCGCACCTCCTTTTCAATCCTTGGTGGTGGCATTTCTAGGATAACCTTAATTTTAGAAGGATCTACCTTGATGCCCTTCTGTGTGACCAAAAAGCCTAGCATTTTCCTTGTTGTTATGCCAAAAGTATATTTTTGCGGATTCAACCTCAGTCTATATTCTCTGATCCGTTGAAAGAATTTCTTCAAGGCGGTGTAGTAGCCCTCTCTTTCTTTGAACTTGACAATCATGTCATCCACATACACCTTGACCTCTTTGTGGATCATATCATGCAGAATGGTGGTTGCAGCCCTTTGATAGGTAGCCTCGGCATTCTTCAGCCCAAACGGCATAACCCGATACCAGTAGGTACCCCACGGTGTAGTAAATGTAGTTTTCTCTCTGTTCTCGGCCGCCATCAGAATCTGGTTATTCTCGAAAAACCTCCATGAAGGATAATAATGCATGACCCGCAGTGAAATCCACTAGCTCATCAATGTACGGCAAAGGAAAGTTGTCTTTCAGACTGGCTCTGTTTAAATCTTGGAAGTCCACACATACCTGGAATCAACCATCCTTTTTCAGTACTAGGACGATGTTGGCCAACCAAGTCGAATATTCAAATACTAACAAGAAACCTGCCTCGATCTGCTTGGTGACCTCTTCTTTAATTTTCAACGCCCAATCCAGATGGATTCTTCACAATTTCTGTGTCACAACCCAAACCCGCCCCTATGGGTTTAGCACCGTAACCGGCCAGTAATCCAAGATTACCGAAGGCCTGCTTAACAGTAAAGCAGTAATACAGAGTACAGGGGCTAGCGGAAGCCAAAACAGTAATTAAAAGATGTCCAATGAGCTGTGACAGTCTGTATGGAAAAAGACTTTTCATAACATATTCACATTCAAAACAAAAACAGTAT
>NW_021037418.1:0-17568 GCF_004153795.1 Camellia sinensis | reverse complement strand
TTACACCCCTAACACTATTGGAGCACAAACCTTCCGAATTATTGGTGTCAGTTAAGGGAATGTTTCAAAAGTTGATTATTTTAATAGATTATTTTTAATTTAAATTATTTTAATACATTAAAATATTTGTATTTAAAAAGATGGTTAAATTTTTTGTAATTAAATATATTTGTGAGAGAAAAAAATAAAATAATTATAAGTTTGATGTTGATTTTTACTTTATAACTACTTTAACCTATTTTATTTATTTTTTTTGTGAATTTTATTCTAAAATAAAAATTAAAAAAAAAAAAAACACTTTAGCAATGGGTTTAACACAAATCTATTGGAGTGCTCTTAGAACATCCACAATGAGATAGTTAAAAAAAAAGTGTTAAAATGTGTTATATAACAAAAAGTGATAAAAGCGGAATCGAAAAATGTGTTAAAGGTGTGTTAAGAGTTGTTAATTTTAAGGAATGAGTGGTGGTGTAATGGATGTGTAAGATATAGCGATCTCGGTTTTCCCCCCATTGATTATTGTATTCGGACTTAGGTTCCGTGAGTTGGTATTGTTTATATCTTGTTTCCGTCCTTTAATTCTTCAAATATGAGTTTTAGGATGTGTTGGCAGGTTTGTAACAGATTGGGTGTTTGGGAGCAAATGGTTGCTGCTAGATTTTGTGTCTTCGCTCGAGCGAGGCTTTTTGTCGCTCAAGCGAGCTCTTTGTTTTAGTTCCTTCGCTCGAGCCAGGGTTCCTTCGCTCGAGGAGAGTTGAGTTTTCTGTCTGGTGGCTTGAGCAGAAGTCTTGCGCTCGAGCTTGCGTCTGCGTCTGGTTCTGGACCTGAGAGTTGAATTTCTTGGCTCGAGCGAGCGAGGACTATGTTTTTGGATTTCTTCGCTCGAGCGAGAATTCTTTTTGCTCGAGCGTGCTTCTGGGTTGCAGACCTGAAGCTTCGAATTGTTGGCTTGAGCGAGACTTTCTACGCTCGAGCGAGGATTCTTTGTGTCTGTCGCTCGAGCGAAACTCCTTCGCTCGAGCGAGCATCGTATATTATGGTTCGCAGCAGCTTCTCCTTCTTCCACTTTTTCTCCATCTCTTTTGGGTCAAACCCTAGATCCGGCTCCCTCTCTCTCTACACATGCCTTCTCTCTAAGGTTTGATCTAGTTCTTGAGTGTTTCTACCTTAATCTCTTTGTAAGAA
Source organism: Camellia sinensis (assembly GCF_004153795.1). Classification (NCBI taxonomy): domain Eukaryota; kingdom Viridiplantae; phylum Streptophyta; class Magnoliopsida; order Ericales; family Theaceae; genus Camellia; species Camellia sinensis. The sequence continues at coordinate 16,383 of NW_021037418.1, read as the reverse complement.
AGATAGAAGGTCGTGAGGGCTTCATTTTAATTTGAAAAATCTTGGATTTAGAGCACTTTGGGTTTTCATCATCTTTCCATTTGGTCTCTCATTTCGAGGTGGGATAACCTACTCCATCTTATGAGCTTTGACATAAGTTTTATGCATTTTGATTAGTTGGTGTAGTTTGGTAATTTTGGGAAAAGCTAGGGTTTGGTTTGTAATTTATAAAATAGGGGTTTTGTGTTTTAAAGCTCCATGTGTATTTATAGCCTTGGGAATGTGGGCTTGAGAGTTAAATTGGTGAATTTGGTCTTAGGATCATAATTTGGGAAAGGGATGTGCCCTAAATTATGTTGTAATAAATTAATTTGTATAATTAATTTGGAAAAAACATGGAAATATGAAATTGAGTTGAAATCCTTGAAATTGATGAATATGGGATGGAATGGTGTAGTTGGATTAATTTATCACTCACCAATGAAAATGTTGAGATTATATCTATTTGATGCATTTATTATCTGTTTAGAAATAACTGCTTTGGGCTATCGGTGGAGGATAGTCTTGATTGTTGTAGACACTGTATGTTGATTAGGGAAAAACTGAAACTAATCAAACGTATTATGTCATTGAATATGACGGTGGAATAATACATCAAATATGTGTATTGATTGATTATTGCATATGACAAGTGTTTTATTACATTGTATATGCATAATGTTTGGAGGAGATAGGGATGTACTCCGGGAGGGAGATAGGGGATGGACTTCAACTGTTTGGGAGGAGATAGGGGATGGCTCCATTGATACAACAAATATGTTGTATTAATTGAAGTATGGAAGTGTTTAATATGAGTTGTTATCTCATTTGAAAAATGGACCATTTTTAATATGAGTTGTTATCTCATTTAAATTGTTGATAGTGGAAGTGTTTTAATATGAGTTGTGGTCTCATGGAAATTGTTGGCCAGGTTCTGAGCCATTTGTTATAAATTGAAAATTTGATAAGTAAAAGGAAAGGAAATGAAACATGGACATGATGTCATGGAACGTGTATCTTGATATAATTGGTTTGATAAGTGTTAACCTCTATTCAAATGCTATTGTTTTAGTCATTGTTCATGCTTGTTTAGTATATCTCTACTGGGCTGTGGCTCACCCTATATGGACATCATTCTCAGGTACAGGAGACATGCCACCTCCAAGGACGTAGCTTGAGAGGCTTAGAGGGCTGGGAAGATGTTTTTGATGTTATCTTTTGTGTTACATGTAAATTCAAGCCTAGGGCTTACTTGTATAAAGAGTTAGAACTCTTCTTTTTGTGAACCAATGTTGCTTGGAAAGTTTGAAGCCATAGGCATTTACTTTATTGTCAACATGTAACACTTTTGGTTATTAAACACTCTGATGAATGGAATACATATTTGTTTTTTTATGTCTATGGATGTCAAGAATGGTTGGGTTTTATGTATTATTTTGAAGAGCGTTACATAAGATGTGTGTTAAGATCTGTATTAAGAATATATATATATAATAAATAAAATATAAAATAATTGAAAAGTGCAATGGAGCCCACTGCACTTATCAGCACCTCTCTCTTTCTCTCCTCTCTTCGTTTTCTTTCTCTCTCTCTCTCTCTTGACTGGTAGAAGCATCGTTTGCAATTAATAAGAAGTTAGTATCTGACAACTAATGAACACCCTAATTAACATTAGCATTTCATTGCAGCACCAAACGCACACTTAGCTTGCCAAAAATTGGCTCTGACACTAACAACATCTTAGTGTGTCCATTGTGGATTGCTCTTAGGCTTTTAGTCCCAAAAGGGGTAATGGGGTCAAATATTAAGTTCCTTTGCAGGAGTGGAAATTTGGCCCAGCCCAGCCCATAGCGAGCCTCGCGGTCTCGCGCCAAAATTCGGGCCTGGCCAGGTCGGCCCACAGGCCAAAATTTAAGCCCAGGGATATTCGAGCCTCGGGTGAGCCGGGCCTTGGGCCTAGCCTCGATCTTTGGGCGGGGCTAATCATTGTGTTTTTGTTTTTTAATTTTTTTCTACAAAAATTTAATTATTTTCCATTAAAAAATACACTGGGCCTTAGGCGAGTCGGACGGGCTGGGCCCTAAGTGGGCCTTAAGCAGGCTGATGGGCTGGGCCACGGCCAGGCCAAACGGGGTTGGGCCCATGGGTCGAGTCGGGCTTCAAAACAATGGCGCAAGCCCTAGCCCAGGGGCTCAGGCCTAGGCCCAAGCGGGCCTAAACGGGTCAATCCCATCTCGGGCCGTGAGCCATTTTTACGCCCTTAACTTTGTGTGCTAACTATGGAGAGTCTTCTAAGCTAACATGGAAGAGAGAGAAAAGAATGGGATGGGCTGATTATCAACAAAGCAAGAGAGAAAGAGGGTGGCATTGATTTTACTTTCTATTTTTTTTTAAAAAAAAATTAATTTTTATATATAAGAATTTAATAATATTATTATATATATATAGATTTATATATATTTGAGTGAACCCTACAATTATAATGGGTTAATTTGGGAAGCAAATAAAAAGCTAAAAATTAATTTTTAATCTATTTTAAATCACATTATCTCTCATATTTTTTACACATTTAAAAAAAAAAATCAAAAAGTTAGATTTTAACCATCTTCTCAAAACACTCCCATATATACTTAAGTCTCATTTAGAAATTTATTATTTTAGTAATTTTTTTTTATTTTTATGAAAAGATATATTAAAAAATAAAGAGAGTGATGTGATAACTTATAGCTATTTTTTAGTTTTTTTGGCTAAAACTACAAGTTGCTAAACAAGGTTTCAATACATATTTTGGTACTCTTTAATATTGTGATTGATGGAGAAAATGAATAAAAGAAATATTTTATTGAGTGATTGAACAACATGAAGGAATGATGAAATTACATGTTTGCCATGTAACAAAATGAAGGTAAGCATTTTTTTATGTTTTAATTATGAACAAAGCGCTCTCTCAGTTTTATTTATTAGAAATATATTTTTATTTTTTTGAAATAAATTATTATGGATAATGGTTATTTGTTATTAAAGTAGTTTTAGTTTAAAGATGGAGTTCATTTAAACAACCTATAGGTATAGGTCCACCAAATATTGGGATCTTCCAATTTTTTATTTTATTTTACACTCATTTGGGAAGTTGGGTTGGGGTGGATTGGGGCTAAAATAATTATAAAAAGATAAAATATACTTTTTAGTCACATGTTAAAAAGTGTCACATTTAAAGCATAGTCATGTTATTTTTTCTCTCACAAAAACTTAAAAAAAATAGTCAAAAAGTCTATCCCAAAAGGAACTTTTTAACTCCAAATTAAAATAGTCAAAAAAAAGTCAAAAAAAACTTTAGCCATTTTCAACAAACTAAAAAATGGTTTACACTTATCTGAACTTCTACTTATAAATCTGTTCCAGGCTGTGGCCCTGCCCTTCCAGTCAACATCTGCACCTATTTTTGCCAATGTCAGGATTTTCAAGTCCAGGATAACCTTGATTTGATCTGGGCTTGCCTCAATGCCCTTTTTGGTAACCAAGTATCCTAGGAACTTACTAGAACCATCTCCAAATGTGCATTTCGAAGCATTGAGTCGGAGCCGATATGTTCTAAGGATATCAAAAACTACTTTTAAGTTGGCCAGGTGATTCTCAAGTTCTTTGGTCTTCACGACTATAATAACCCACATTCATGTCTTAATTATGTTCATGTGCATTTGCATAACCTTGTCTTGTTTTGCTGAAGTGTTGTATGCATGTTTTGTTCCTTCCTTGCTGTGCCAAGCCTAGGATATTCCAAGCCGAGGTCATCTTAATTCTAGAACTTCCTTGGAACCACTTTGGTTGACTTCCACCTTCGTCCTGGCATATTGGCCGAGATGTCATCATCTGGGTCGAGGTGTGTATCACTATCTAAGCCGAGATGTTATCCTTGAACCCAAGTGATCTCGTTCCTGGACAGGTATGGCCTAGACCGAGGTGTGGCACATCTAGGCCAAGGTGTGGCACAGCTAAGTCAAGTGTTGTCCTTCCTAGCCGAGACCATTGTCACCTTACTTGCCGAAGTCTTGCCCTTAGCCGAAGTCATTACTCGCCGGAGTGCCCATGTCGTCTAGCTTGTTGAATACACTTTGCCTTACACATGTCTTGTCTTTCAATCACCTTTTTGAGGAGAACCAATCCGGTAGTGCCACGTGTCCCAGTAGAAGGCTAAATCAGCCGGCAGAGAGAGAAACCATATCATCTCCATATCTTTGCCTTTATAGAGAGAGAAGCTCTAGGAAGAGAGAAGAAGGAGTTCTTGAGAGAGAGGTAGATCCCAAGCTTGATCCTTAGAGTTGAGCCGTTAGATCCGTGCTTTGAGGTTAGATTCTTGATCTATTCTTGTTGTTCTTATTGTTTATCTAGCTGCATTGCATGATCTAGCATGTTTCATGAGCCATGCATTTCTTTGAAGTTTGGTTTTAGAAAGAGAAAGTGATATTCATGTGTTCTTAAGGAAAAACCATGTTTTGATCCGAAAGTTTATGTTTTGATCCATGTTTTTGTGTTTGTTTTTACGGAGTCTTCAAGTATGGGCACCCAGGTCCATGTTTTCGAACTCATAGCATGAAACCCCAAATTTTTATAATAACGAGTTATGATTTTAGCATTCATGTTCTTCATATTCTTCATATTCATGTCCTTCATGTCCTTCAAGAGAGGAAACCCAGATTTCCAGACTTCACTTCCCTAAGTGTAGTCACCAAGATCACTCTTGCCTAGACCTCACACTTAGGCCAAGCATCGTATCTCACCTTGGCCTACCTTGCATGATCACTAACACCTTTAGTTTACCTTGCATGCACCTCGGCAGTCAGCCGCACGCCGAAGCCTAGGTAACCACACCTCGGCCAAGAACTGTTGGACCTCGGCAAGGACCTGGTTGGTACCCAGCATGTTTTGTCCCGTCTTAATCCAGTTTTGAAAGAAAGCCGAGATCGTTTTCATCCATGTAGAGCTTGTTTTGAGAATACATTTCATATCCATTTTTGAGCATCTCTTCTTGTCTTCTTGAAGTGCATTCAATAGACTTTCCCATGTATTTGTAGGACTTAGACCCTTGCTTTAACCCCGGCGTCCAAAGAGCTATGTGAGTGGTATTTTTAATAAAGCTATGTTATAACGTTTTGATAAAGCTAAGCTTTGCTTTGCTTTGTTTTGGAAAAGTATTTATTAAGCATGAATGATTATCCCTATTCTGTGTATCAAGTATTAGCTTTGTTTTGGATGACATTCTTGGAAAGTCCTCCCATGCTAGGGGACTCTAAGCCCATGTAGCATCATGTATGAGAGATCTCTGCCATCGATGGTCTATGAACGGATGGCCCCACCGACGGTCTGGTGTACAGGTGGATTTGTCTAATCGATTCCGGGTCGATTATTCCTTTGTTTTGTCCGGAATGTCATCACCCCAAGTATTATGTTGATGTCATTAAACATCCCAAGAAGCTTTGAAAGATTTGATTGATGAACTTGATTCATCCCATGTTTTGTTTCAAGCTTTGATATGTGTGGTTTTGATAAAGATCTTGGATATCATTCATTTAACCCTTTATTATTTATACCATTCACTGAGTATCCAAGCTCACCCTCTCTATATATATATGTAGGTGCCAAGCAAGAAGGCGGTGATGCCTAGATGTGTGTTTTGCAAGATGTTTTGGATTCATATTTATGTCGGCTTGAGAAGCCCTTTTGATCAGGATGTAATATGTACCTTACTTTATTTATATTCAAGTTGTAATATTATGATTAAGATGTATGCCATTTCATTTGATCTATGCACAGCTCTTATGGACTACTTAGATTTAAATGTATTGCTTCCGCACATGTAGGTCTCATATGTATACTCTGATTGTCTGTGAATCTTTGTAAGTTGGCCTTTGGTAATCTCGAATTACTGGCCATCATGGCACCATTCTACTAGGGGCAGAATGGGGTTGTGACAACGACCATGTCATCAATGTACACTTCCATTGTTTTGCCAATCAGATGTCTGAACATCTTGGTTACCAACCTCTGGGAGGTTGCTCCTGCATTTTTCAACTTGAAAGACATCACTCTGTAGTAATACAACCCTTTTGAGGTGATAAATGCAGTCTTCTCCTCGTCGGGGGGATACATTGTTATCTGATGGTACCCCCTGTAAGGGTCCAAGAAACTCATCTTTCTATGTCCTAAAGTGGCATCCACTAATTGATCGATCTTGGGGAGTGGGAAATTGTCTTTGGGACAAGCCTTATTCAGGCTGGTGAAGTCCACGCAGACCCTCCACTTCCCATTCTTCTTTTTCATAACAACTGTGTTTGACAACCGAGTTGGGTAGTTTATCTCTCGAATGGCTCTGGCCTCTAACAATTTGTCTACTTCCTCCTCTACTGCCTCTACATAAACCAACGTCGGCCTCCTTGCTCGCTGGATGACAGGTTTTGCCGATCTGTCTACATTTAGTCTATGGCAAGTGACCTCAGGATCAATGCCAGACATCTTGTATGGCGTCCAGGAAAACACCTTTATGTTTGCTCGCAAAAATGAATTCAACGCCCTTTCCTCCTCCTCGGCCAGTCCTATGCCGAGAAGAAAAAAATGCTCTTCGTCACCTTGTTGGACCAGAATTTTCTTTAAGGCTTCCTTGCTTTTGTCGGCCAACCCTTTGCCGACATCATCTAGGACCTTCATGTCTTCGTCCTCAATTTCTACTGTTTCTACCTCTCGTACGTTGCAAGCGGATTTCATTGCTGCCATGGAGCAATTCTTTGCCTGCACTTAATCCCCTCTGACCTCCTCAATTCCATTCTCTATTGGGAACCGCAACAGCTGGTGTAGTGTTGAGGGAACTTGTAGACACCCCATTTTTGACCATCCCCAAGACTTGGACGTCATCGTTTGAACACTCGATGATCATCCCTTCTCGTGTTCGTCTTAAGTTCTCGGAGGTTTCAGCCGTGCGCCTTGCCTCAAGACCTCTCGACTTGTCTGTTTTGTGCTTGGTTATGGACCAAGCACTTGGGTTTTTGTCTCTGAGGGAAGGGAATGGCTTGTTGGATACCCCCACACCTCACTGGCCATTTCTTGGGGCCACTGGCCCTGTTTTCTTGCTACTGGACAAAGGTATTGGCCGGTCGGCAATGTTTTTGGTCGGCCGGCCATTTTTTTTTATTAATCGGCCACTTTTTCTGGCCAAGACCTTTTCTTGAGAGGGTTTGAACCTTTTGAACCCTTATTTTAGCTTCTTGAGGAAGCTTGAACCTTTTGAACCCTTATTTTAGCTTCTTGAGGAAGCTTGAACCTTTTGAACCCTTTTTTTAGCTTCTCTAAGAAGCTTGAACCCTTGTTTTAGCTTCTTGAAGAAGCTTGAATCTTTTTAGTTTCTCCAAGAAGCTTGACCTTTTTAGTTTCTTAGAGAAGCTTGACCCTTTGCTCCAAGCTTCTAAGAGAAGCTTGAACCCTTCTAAGCTTCCAAGAGAAGCTTGGCCCTTTGCTCTAAGCTTCTAGGAGAAGGTTGACCCTTTTTGCTCTAGCTTCCTTAAGAAGCTTGGACCTTTGCACAAGCTTCTTGAAGAAGCTTGGACCTTTGTTCCGCTAAAAGGGAGGCCCTCCCTCTCCTTTAGAAGGGTTCCAAAAATTTTGCTAAGGCATACACATATATCTCTCTTTGTCTCTACACTTAGGCTTAGAAAGAGTGAAGTTCTTGGCCCCTTTGCACACCAACTCTTAGCCTAACACCTCCATCATCAACCTAAGGATCTTGGAGGCCATTTTCAGAGGTTGAAGGTCTGGTTTTTTGGTCTCAAAGCTATTGGTTTTGCTGAAGCTACAAGGGTAACACGCTATTTCCTCTTTTAAGCTTTATTTTGCTCCATCTTTTAGCCAAACTTGCAAGCATATTTGGGCTTTGGAATAAACTGAAAAAAGTCTTATTTTGAGCTCCTTTTGAAGTTTTTTTAAGATCACTTTTGTGTTTGGGGTTGTTTACCCCCTCTTAGGCCTTGTTTGGCCTCTTTTTTTGTGCCTTTTTTGTAAGCTTCAGGACCACCTTGTATTAGCCCTCTCACCACTGAAATCCTTGGATTTCAGTGGTGGGGATAGTGTTTTGAGGTCCTAAGAAGGAGAGGGCCATCCCCTCTCCTTGTTGTCTTGTTTGTTGGCATTTTTGGCCTTACAAAGGAGCCCTTACTTGCTTGCTTCCTAAGCATGGTTTAGGCCCCTTTCAGTGAGTTTTAGGACCTGCATGAGCTCTGTCAAGAGCTGGTTTTGTCATTTTGGATGTCCCTCTTGCATGTGTAGAGCAACCCTCTTTATAGCCTATCAAATTAGCACCTCATTCTTGCATGTATTGGACACATTTCAGTGGGTATTTCGTCATATTTTGGCATGCCATGAATCTGTTTTTGGCTGGTTTGGTGGTCCCTCATATGCTCCATATGCTTGTAGTGTAAACCATGCTTACTAGCTTACATTGCATGTTATTTTGGCCCTCCATTCTAGCATATTTTGGCCATGCCTTAAACTGATTTTGTCCTTGTTTTGGGCTGCCTTAGCTCTGTTTTTAGGCCTCTTGGTCGATTGGTCCTTGCCATGTATGCTTGTAGTGTAATAGCCATGCCAAGCTTTGAGTTTTGAGCACTCTTAAATGCCTAACTTGAAGTATTTGCATGTTTCGGGACCATCTTGTATGCTATTTTAGAGCTGGAATTTGTGTCATTGTATGCCATATGTCATCCCTTGCCATGCTTTGGTAGAGTGACATTTGATGCCTTAGGTTTGGTCCCTTGCATTGGGCATGTGTGCATGAATGTTCTTGCCTAATTTCAATTGTGTTTGGCCACTGATTTTGACATGCTTGAGAGCTACCCATGTTAGTGTAAGTCCATCACACCATGTTATTGCATGCTTGTTTCATTTTGCATGTTGTTGCATGCTATACATGTCCACATGTTTAGGTTGTATGCCTATTGCATATTGCATGTTAACATGCTCATGTTGCATTAGATTTGTTGCACACTTGAGTTATTTGCATGCTTGCTTGCTTGCCTAGGTTGCATTGCGTTGTGTGTGCATCTCTTGCCTCTTGATCAATCATGATAGAGGTTGGGGCCCTTTATGTGTTTTGTGCATTTCATTCCATATTGAGTTGCACACTTGGCTTCTTTGGCCATCATGCATTGAAATGCGTGATTGACGGTCCGAGGGTCGAAAACCATACTCCTTTGAGTCTTAAACATGATAAGAAGGGTGGTTGTGCAAACATTGCTTTGAAAATGCATTGACATGCTCTGTTTGCCCTCTGCTGCAGCAAAACAAGATTCTGTAGAAAGAGATGGCCGGTCGGCCATCTTCAGTGCCGGCTGGCTATGCATTGCTGGCCGAGAGCCCAACTCATGGTCGATGACCTATTTCACCTGGCCAGTGGTCCCATCTCATGGCCGATGGCCTCTCATCATGTCCCCAAGATGTTTCAAAGGTATCACAGAGGTTAGTACAGTTTCAAAAGAGCAAAGCAGTGTAAACAGAGGCAACTATGGCATGGCGATGGATTTCCAAGCAAAGCCGACCGAGCATGCGTGCATCCCTCTTCCCGAGGCTGTTTTACTGCTTTAGCAGATTAATTGATTTGTCAATTAGTTAAGGGTTTTGTAATAATTAATTAGCTAGTTAGTTAGTTAATTAGTTAATCTGTAATATTTATTCGGACTCTCCGAGAAAGGGCAATTGTTAGTGTGCGTGAGTTTGTGTATGTCTTCCAACCCCACGTCTTTCTCCCTTTTATTTACTAGCTTATGATGGTTAGATTAGGGCATGTTTCAATTAGCATACTTATACTCGCATGCTTGCATCCATTCATCTGTCTTGCATGCACCAGGCTCGGCGCATCATACTAACTGCATTGTATTTCAATTCCAAGTTGAATACGTGTTAGCTGTAGCATCATCATATGCCATCTTAGAATAGCCAAGCCTATTGTAGTTGTATTTTGCATGTGTTTCCGATAAGTGTTTATGCTTTAGCATCCTTGCATGTGTGTGAGTGACTGCCATGATGGCATGCTTACCATGAGGCTATGTGCTTATGTGATTGAACTGCTTGAATGCCTGTGGGTGAAGGTTGGGTTGCTTGAGTTGGAATAATTCGTCAAAACCCGTGTTTTTAGCCTTATGTGATATAACTGCCTGAATGCCTGTGGGTGAAGGTTGGGTTGCTCGAATTGGAATAATTCGTTGAAACCCGTGTTTTAGCCTACTTGCGAGTAAAAAATTTCAAACCATTTTCCAAAACAAGACGGATATACGATGCTTTGTTCCAAATTAGGCAATCTAGTCTATACTTGTATGCTGTGCGCATCACATAGTAAATTCTAGGCTAATAACCGGAATAAGAGCACATAATGTTTTCAAAACTCGATATCATATTTAGTAGTGGCCGATCTTTGATCGGGCGAGCGGGGGTGCTCATAGCTGACCTTCCCCAATCGTACCCAAGTTCCCGAGCCAAGGCAACTTTGGTGATGACGGACACGTGGCCTTAGGAAACGAGTCAGGGTTTCCTAAATTCTCCCAAAATAAAATATTTAGGTGGCGACTCTGTATCTGGCAAAGCAGTTCATGTTTGGCACTTCTTTCTAAAAATCTGTTTTCAAAACGATTTGTCAGATTTGGACTCTTTGACGATTCATCGATCTTGTATTGCACTCTGAGAGATTAGATACAGGACCGTGACATTTGAGTCTGAGCTGTAGTGAGCCCAAATGAACAGAACGAGAGATTTTCCCCCGGGACGTTCGGGACGTCTACAGTTTCTGGCGACTTTGCTGGGGACTTTAGAGAGCTTGGCTCGAACTCATGATATCTTGTTTTGATTACACTCATGTGTTTCTTTGCATTGCATGTGCATTGGTGCGCCTAAGTCACAGTGTTTGCCGTCTGCTATTCCTAAATGGTTTGCCGGAGGCTCGCTTCGAGAAGCGTGCCATAAGGCTGACCAGTTACGGGCTCTGCCACGATGGGAACACAAACCCCGGTTGTCACCGGGGCACCCTTTTCGACCATTCGACCTAGTGCATATTCAGAATCCATAGTGACCATTCCAAAATAGGACAGGTTACTTACCCGATTATAGGTTGTTTGAAACCGCTGCGTGCGTAGTGAAACCCTATCTCCTGACAAAATAGGACAGGGAAACCCTACCCCAAAATAGGGGTGTTTTGGCTCTTGCTTGCTTGTTTTGTGCTTTTTGAGTTGACCTCTACAGGGAATGCATATATCAGTTTGCAAGTTTGGGTATCAGGCCTGTGGGCATCAGCATCGGTATTTTGGGGGGATCACTTCTACCTGAGGGTATTGATTTACAGGTAGAATTTGGGGCAGAATTCAGTAAAGAGTCAAATCTGTTTTGGCAAAATTGGGTTGAGATGCTCTCTGTTTTCTCTTTTGCTAGGGTAGTCTGGGAACCGTAGCTTCAGAAGGCTCCAATAACCCCCGAGGTTTATCGGACTTGTGCTAATAGACTTTGTCAGGTCAGAGATTCAGTTCAAGGGCAATCAGTGTTCCTTTACCAGAGGCAGGGTAAAAGGGCTAGTCAGGGATAGATATTCCGGTTGTTCAGATAAACCGGCACTCTATGGCAGGAATGGAGGAAATGATGCGCCAACTCCAAGAAAGTATGAAAATCATGCAACAGGAAGCTATCCGCCAAGTAGAATTTGCCAAACAGCAGGCTGCGATCATGGCCCAGCAGGCAGAGCTAATCACCAGGCTACAACAGCAAAACGGAGCCTCTGCTTCGCATCAAGCTCCTCCCCCACCCGGAATTCCAACACTCGGGGAGACAGCTAATGCCTAGGAAGGTACGAACATTCCCACAGGGCCACCCCCACTCCCGATTCTACCTCAACTATCCAAGGCACCTACACTTATCAATCAACCGGACTCTCCCTTTGAGTTCGAGGTGGACCCTACAGCATTGAAATTGAGCAAGCTTGAAAAGTTGTTCAAGAAATCCCAGGGGGTAAAGTCCATCCCAGATATTGAGGATGGGTATACCGACGCGGCTGTGACGCTGCCGGACCATTTCAAGATGCCACAAATTGACCGCTTTGACGGATCCGGGGATCCAATGGTGCATCTTCGGTTGTTCTCAGATATACTAAGGCCGATGGGCCTCACCAGACTACAGAAGCTTTCATTGTTTGGCCGGATCTTGTCAAGGGTGGCGGCCATCTGGTACGCAAAATTAGAAGACGATGTCAAGCGGAACTGGGATGAGATGGCCGAGGCATTCATTGCACAGTACTCCTATAACACACAAATCGAGATTACGACCCGTGATCTTGAGATGACAAGGCAGGAGCCTAAGGAGAGCTTTTCTAAATTCGTAGCTCGCTGGAGGGCCAAGGCCTCAATGATGACCATTAGGCCCACTGACAAGGATCAAATACGGATGGTTGTGTGCAACCTCTAACCCAAACTGATGTAGAAAATGATCATGCTCCCCTTCCCTACCTTTTCAGATTTGCATAAGATGGGGATACAGATTGAGGATGCCTTGAAACAGGGCTTGATTGATAATGACAAAGAGCAACCCAGGAGAACCTTCAACCGCAACAATAATACAGGCACAAGTAGTGCTGTAACTGCAAGATCTTTTGAAGTGGGTATGGTCACCACCGCTGCATCAAGAACAGCTACCCTATTCACCGGTGCATCCGAAAGTAGCTCACAAAAAACCAAATATCCACTTCGAGTCAAGAGGGTTTTTACCCCACTTTATATGCCTTTGTCAAAGGCTCTAGAGGCCTTACTCTGGAAAGGATATCTAAAACCGTTGGGACAGCGGCCTTTACCCAATCCTATCCCTCCAAAGCATGACCAGACTAAGTACTGCGCCTACCATCAACAAACTGGTCATGACACTGACAGTTGCTTTCGTGTTCGCCATGATGTACAAGATCTGTTTGACAACAAGGTCATTGCTGCACCAGCTCAGCAAAGTCTATTGCCACTGGATCAGTGAACTTGGGGGATAGTACGAACATGTGATCAGGGGATGAACCACCTGCGGGCGGCACTCAGTTTACTCCAGATGTGGCGTATGGCACGCACTGTTTTAAGCATTTGTGAATGCTGGTTTTTATACTTTCTGACTCGGGTATTGAGTTAGTTTTGTTATGTCATTTAGAATTTGTCCCGTTGTGTAGAGTCAATCTTTTCATACAGAGTCAGTTGGGTCTGTCTTGTTGTATCGAGTCTATCTTGTTGTGTCAGAGTCGGGTGATTCTGGGGATGTTACCTCGGGCATCACTATTTTGTTTTGTGTTTGTCTTTTCGTTTTCTTTTGAGTCTGTTTCTGCCATAGAGCCAGTTGTGCCAACAGATTTGAATGAAACAGCGGTAATTTTCACACTCTTGTGTTTGCTTCCGCCCTATGCCAGTTGTGCCAGAAGTTTTGAATAAAATGGCAGTGCTTTTCACCTGCTTTTCTATGCCTTTAAATCATTGCATTGACCTAAGTTTTTCAAAACTTTTTTGGAACAATGTGTTGAAAACAAAAAGGAAGGAATTCCTTGGGATTTTGCAAAAATTTAATCAATCTGAGAGAAAGAGAGGCGTGCTAAGCCCTTAATGAATGAAATCATGCTTGTTAATATGAGTACTGAGAAGGATCCCGGCTTCATCTAGATTGGTTCTACACTGTCCTCAGCGCGAGCGAATAGTCGCTTTCTTAAAAGGTTTCAAAAATGTTTTGTGTTGTCGTGCGAAGACCTGTGTGGAATCGCTCTTGAGATTGTGCAGCCTAGGATCGCTCTCAGCCTCGAGACTCGACCCCTTGCTTTCAAACCTTGAACTTAGATTCAGAATGTTCAATGGTCAACCACAATGTGAGGCCTGTGTGGCCGGATCAGAAGCAGCCCTCGAACTAGGGGCAGGGAAGTCAGATCAAGAAGATCAGATGTCGTCAAAAGAAGCTTGCAAAGCTAGATCAGAAGCACCACTCGAACTAGGCGCAAACGATGCGAGATTGTGCTCGAAGAGCCGAAGATGGATCATTCCACAAATCAATGAAGATCGGCAAGAATGCCAAACCCCAGAAGGGAGGAAAGACGAAGACATTGCTAAAGGACAACCGAGTTCCTATCCACAACACTAGGGGCAAATTAAGCCCCCGTTGGATGGACTCCTACATCGTCAGCGAATAACAGCCACTCTCTTGGATTCAGACGGATTCGAGATCTCAGAACCATTTGACATAGACCAAGCTACACTTTTACCCTTGAGAGGCTCGCTGGGCCGAAAACCCGGAAAGGTGACCCAGGCAGAAGTTAGAGCAAGAAAAAGAAGAAAAAGAACAAGAAAAAAAAAGAAAAATGCAAAGAATGAAAAAAAGAAAAGGAAGAAAAAAGATGAAAAAGAAAAAAAAAGAAGAAAAGAAATGAAAAGAAAAGAAGAACAAAGCTCATAAGGTTAAAAATCCAGAATGGGCGGCCTTGGCAAAAGTTAGAGCGCAAAAGGTGAGGGTTAATACACAAGTGTACCTTAACCCGAACTACGTAAGGCTTGATTCCCATGTTTGGGATACGTAGGCAACTTCATCCTGAAGTCCAGCCACAAACACCCCTAAATTGATTTTGTCCATGTGATGGCTCTGGTCATCTTTGTCTTCTCTATATTTGGGAGTCCGGTTATGTTCATCACTCTGAGGACTGGTTACAGTGTGTTGCGGTACTCTTCAAACAAGGGGCAACTTTCTGTTGCCATTCAATGTGCTGCGGTGTCATTCAAACAAGGGGCAACTTTCCATTGCCATGTAGTGTCCTTCGGACAAGGGGCAATTTTCCTTCCGATCTGAGGTTGTGCATCTCAAGAGTAAGTTCTGTGCTCGTTGAGCAGTGGCTGTTTGCCAAAATGGTTTTTGAGAATTTTTACTAAGGTTAACTGATTCTCTTGAAAATTATCCCATTTTTCCAAAACTGGACCATTTCTTGGACCCAAAAAAAGGCAAAATTTTCAGTGCTCATAGCCTACTTGGCATGATTCAAATCAGAATTGAACAAGACATGTTAATCTAAACTCTTATTTTGGTAAACAATCTGTTTTGTAGAAAGCAAAAAAAAAAAATTGGTTCAAAAGAGACTAGAGGGCACAGTTTGAGTTCAGGCTTCCTGTACTTCTTCCCCGTTGTTCAATGCATTTGCCAGAAAGGGCACCATACTTGCCAAGAAGGGCACATCAGAAGCTAACAGAAAAGGGCTGAAAGCTCTCTCATCCTCTGAGCAACGAGGTATTAAACCAAGTGCGAAGCACAAACTGGAATGGATCAAGATATTCCATTCCCTCATCTGGGTAGATCTGATCACGACCAAACTCCCCAGCAGAGCATCGTCCACAGATGTCAACTGCAGATTTGCTACACACCCAGTTGTAGCGCAGCCCCTCTGTGGGAGAAACTCACTGTTGTGAACAAGAAGAAAAATCTAGCGAAATGCTAGGGGCAAGAGCCCACAACTTTCTGTTTATCCATCAACTACTCAGGGTCGGGATAAAAAATGAGAGATTGAAGAATAGAGAGATGTGCGCTGAGAGAAAAAGTGAGGAAAAGGGGCTTTTTTCAGAAAAACAGAGCCTGAGGGCCGAGTGATGTGAGAATCACAAATGAGGAAGGGCGGGAAACAATACATGGAGAAACTAGCTCCTCGTGCACCGAGAGGTCTCTTGCCTTTGTAACACATCCGAGTGTTGTGTTTGTGTCTTTGTTTGTCTCGATTATTGTTTTGAGTCGTTTTGAGTGTCAACGGATGTGTTTAGGTTGTTTTATCTTTTGCTTTCCGTTGTTGAGTCATTTTTGCTATGGGTAGTCGTAGGCTCAATACCCAGTCGAGAACTCATCTCTCAATTTCAAAAAATAAAATCATTTTGCGCTCCAGGTGCCGTGCCATTCTCCACATCTGTGCAAAACAAGATTCGTTCTTTCGTAAAACCACAGGGTTCAACCCAGGTCATGTCAGAACAGTAAAACCAAAACCTATTTGAAGCTATATGGGTTCCAAACTACAAAGCAAAAGAAAAGAGGGAAAATGTCGGGTATCTGAGTTTGTTTCAACTTCAGTAAGTTCCGAGACTACATTCCGTGTGTACCTCTTCAGGTCTTGCCAATGCTCCGAAGTATGAGTGTGCCTCTACCTCAAGCTCAAGATCAAGTCTGCCTCAGGCCAGAATGGCGATCAAAAGTGCTCTCCCTGAGTACCATTCCCTGCCAGAGGTATCTCGGCTGTGTTCGCAATGAGTTCCTAGGAGACCAATTGCGACGGTGGAAACTAGAGTTCAAATGGTTGTTGCCTAGAATGCAAAG
>NW_021037417.1:0-14792 GCF_004153795.1 Camellia sinensis | reverse complement strand
AAATTTGCCGTGTCCATGTCCTATTTTTTGAAAATTGCCGTGTCCCGTGTCCCTGTCCGCGCTTCATAGGAGGTAACTTGGTATTGAAAAGAACTGAAAATATTGGACTTTGTTCTTTGGAAGAAGTTTTGAATTAATTGTACATGCTGCTTCCCCTCTTACCATAAGAATAAATTATGGATTGTTCAGAAGTGACCAAATGGATGAACAACCTGTAATGAAATATTTTTGCTCAATCTTCGAGGTAAGTATCTTACCAGAAACCTTAACTTTTGAGATGTGTATGTCCTTTTATGCTTTTGTGTGGGGCAGATGTACCCACTTTTCGGACTGAATTAACCCTGCAAGATTCTCAAGCAATGTTATTGGATAATTTCCTGGACGTATGTCTTATTAAAAAAAAAAAAAAAAAAAATTCCTGGACGCTTAGTTATAGTTTTAAGGTTTATTATATAGTTGCTTATAAATTTAACATGTGAATGGGTTTATAGTTGTGAGCCTTGGTTGGCTTGTAGCAGTATTAGTCAGGAGTCAGGACAATTGAGATGTCTTTCATTACTTTACTAAGCAAATAACTCATCGCAAAAAATAAATAAATAAATAAATAAATAGAATAAAATCTCTGTTAAGCAAATAGAATCAGCAAACATCAAATTTTACATACGCTGATCATATTTTTGTACTGTAAGGATTGATGATTAATACAGGGTGGTTCAAGAGGATCACACTCACCCTAAATTTATAGTGAGAAATCATTTGAAAAGATAAGATAAAAGAATAATGGTTTCTTGACTACAATATTGGTGTTGGTCTCATATAATCATCAGGGATAATGATGATGAAGTGGTTTCCCAAAATGACATAAATTATGTACTTCTCTTTCTATAAAAGGTCTTTTACAATATACATTTTATATGGTCAGCTTTCTTTCTGTTCGATAACTTTTTCTTTTGCTTTAAATGTTCTTCCTTTTTAGGTGGGGATTGAGAAGGGATCAAGAGACAAAATTGTTTACTCATAGAACAAAGGGTCAAGCAGTTCGTGTCTTGGCAAATCCTAATGTATGCATTACCCAAGGCTTCCACATGTATAATGCCGATATATTTGGTTTGAATATGCTCAAAGGTTTTTTTAGGTATTGATTAGTTATTGAAGCAATATATTGTCGTAAGAATTTCATTGCTTAGAAATATTTTAACTGATTTTGTTAAAATTTTTTAGTTAACCATACATCCTTACTAACTTTTGTCATTAGTTTGTTGTATCCTAAAGCTGAAATCCAGCCGTCATTAGATTAGCAAGAAAAAGTTGCTATGATGTCTAATAATCTACTATTCATGGTTATGGTGGCCAAGTGCTCATATTGTGGTATTATTTTCCACTGTCCTTCCTCCAAAACACATAACGTTGAACCCAACGTAGATTCAATTGTTAAGTTGTATAGGGCAATGACATTTCTTTTTGTAGTTTTAGCATTTTTTTTTTACTTTGAGTAAATAGAGGCCAAGCACACTTTTTCTGAATTTGTCTTCCTGAAGTGAACAAGGTTCTGTTACCAAAAGATGTGATGAGGGTTGTTTTACCCATGTGCTTCTTCCTCAAGTGATTGTCTTTTTTGTTTCTCTTTAAACTACCAAGTAACAAGGTTATCTACAAACAATCATGTCATCTAAGAGTAATTATTCACAAAAATAACAAAATAAAGAAACGCATTAATGGGTAGAAGTACGAAAAGGACTCCACAATTGACACACGAGTCAAAATACCTTGACTCACGAGTCACAATTGATACTATGATTGGGAAAGAACTGCAGTGATGCTTTCCAAACCAATAAGCTTCATACTCGAGTTTAGACACATGACTCAAACTAGGAACTGCTAACTTAAGCTTAGTCAAAGAGGGATGACCCAAACAAAAATGCCATTGCAGAGGAGACATAGTAAGGAAATATGAAGAGGAGGGCAATCAATATCCAAATAATATAAGTTGTCCTGCTCATACACTGAACCAATCATCTTATTGGTCTTGAGGTCCTACAAGACACAAGTAGGACAAAAGAATATGGAACTATGCAAAACTTTAGTCAATTGATTGATCAAAAGCAAATTAAAAGAAAAATTAGGGTCATAGAAATGAGAAGGTAATGATAGGAACTTAGTGGGATGAATACTGCCCTTCCCACTAACAGACCTTGATTACTCGTCAATAAGAACATTATAATGGGTAACAAGACGTAAAGCAGTGAAAAGAGATGAATTATCTTACATATGAGAACTAGAACCGGTCATATATTTACATGCAATATTACCTGAATTGGCTAAGATTGCCATGGAAGATGAAGGTAGAGAAGAACGAAGGGAATGGACAAGCTTAGTAAGCTTGCTAATATGAGTAGTGACAGTGAGTGTGTTGTGAGAACCAGAAGTAGGAGTGACATGGCTATATGAGGTGGAAGTCAGCTGAGATGGTGGACCATCATTTGAAACCTGATGCACATAGTTGGGTTGGGCATAATCATACATCTGCCAACACCAAGGTTCGGTGTAATATGTGGTGGGAGATGAAATCCTTTGGTATAGTGGTCCTTTTTTCTCAGTTGATTTTTACAAGCTACCTGGGTTTTGGATAGTTTGGTACTACACCTTTATAAAATTTAACCTGCCTCAGGTTACTCCACCATCCAATTCAGGTCTGTGAGCTCATTATAGGTTGTTTGGGCTCGTGGCCCATTACAGGTTTCATTTCATTTTAATGATTCAAATCATTTGTATATATTATTCATAAAAAAAAGTTAGGCTAATCTAGTAAGTCTTCAAAAATGAGACAATAATTGTGTACTTATTTTTTTAAAACAAACGCAATAAAATGAAAAAATTACGTTTATTGGATTGACCTAATTTTTTTTTCATGAATGGTGTTTATAGAAGACCCTACAAAATGAGTGGTTCGGATCATCGACATGTTAGTAAAGTTCATTTTTGAATTTGAGAGAAATTCAGTCATTAATGATTCAATTTGTAGATTGTTAGTTCTTTTAGGAGTAGATCATTCATAAAAAAATGATTAAATTGATCAAACAATTGTAATCACGTGATTTTATTGCATTTGTCAAGTATGGTTTAAAAATAGACCAACTAATTTTTGAAGGCAAATATAATAAAATTATCTACATAGTTGGGTTGGGCACAGCATACACTGCTAGCCTATGAAGCACGGGTACTCCAAAAATAGTGTCGTACGAGTACTGGGTACTTACCGGGTGCGGGTACGCGTACCGGGTACGGCAAAAGGGGGTCCAGTACGTTTGGTTCATTCGGGTACGCCGTGGGTACGCGTACCCGTACGGCAAAAGGGGTCCGGTACGTTTGGTTCATTCGGGTACGGCGTGGGTACGCCGGGTCCTCTTTTTATTTTATTTTTATTTTTTTTTGCACCCTTGCAAATCAGCAATTTTTTTATTTTTTTTGGTGCCCTTGCAGATCAGCAATTTTGATGTTTCTCCGTTGTCCTGTCTATTTGTACGAATTGTATAAGCATATCAGTAAATGATTTTGATGTTTTTAAAAAGCAATTTGAACAAAAAAAAATAACAAGACTTATAAAGGGCAGTTCTGTGTATGACTATGCATTATACTTTTGCTTCAAATCCTCCTAGAATTTCTTTATAAAATCTTTAATCATAACAAACTTTTAAAGTTTAAAAATTGATACGGTTTTAGTTGATTAGTAATGATTGGGAATGATGCAATTTTATGTATTATACAAATTGCAATTGACAATCTGTCTCAATTGAGAATTTGGTCTCACCCTATATCTATAATAAAGAAACTTTTGAAATGAGCAACAAGAAACGCATTATTAAAAATAAATTATGATCACAAATGTCACAGTGCGTAACATGTCAAAGTGAGAGATTTTCACAAATATTATTTTTAACGCCTTAATGATTTTAAATTATAGGAAAATGAGTAGTTCTCTTTTTTAGTTTTTGTATTTAATGTTTAATTTGTAGGTTGAATCCTTTAACATATTATATATAAAATATCTATATATCGGCGTACGCAACCTGTACCCGTACATACTTTTTTTTGAATTTTGCCGTATCGGCGTACCCGCACCCGCTACCCGTACCGTACTCGTATCCGCACCCGATGCTTCCTTGCTGCCGGGTGGTGGGGGATAGCCACTAAGGTCGGTTATGACTAATGGTAACCACGATGATCAACTTCCTATTTGCCAAGAAAGTCGAACCACCCTCGAGAACTCCTCTACGAGAGCTTTACCCCTATGAAAATCACTATAAGAACAACGAGCAAGACCCCCTCCCGTAGGAAACGTTACCCTATGCCAAGCCAAGTATTATATTTTTACAACAACAATCCTCATTGACAATCCATCAAAGACTTTCCACGCCAAAAAACCTTTACGAATGTCTGCCCAATCTAGATAATTCAAACTTATTTATTCTTGCTCGCTAGTAATTGATTTTGGCAAGGATCATTATCCTTTACCAATGAGGGTTTTACTCTCAAGATAATCCCTCATTTTAGAGAATACTCTAGAGAACCATAGCTTGCCAAAGAACGTCAAATTAAGAGAAGACTTGATCCAAACAATGAGACAAAGCACTAAACATAGAGATCATAAATCTAAGCAAAAAATTCTAGCTAACTAAGGAAGTCAATAATAAGATTGTTTGTTTTCTATTGGTTGGGTGAACTTCACATTTGTGCGCTCAATAAAAAATCATGAACTTACAAATTCAACAAAAAAGCTCAAATAGGTCCCCTCTAGGTCAATCGACACCCACAATTATATTCCATTGAAGAAAACATCAAGTGGTGGTGGCCCTCAATTCACAAATCAAAAAACAAGCTCCAAAAAATCCTAAAATCATTCAAAAATGATAAAATCACATCAAATATAGTTCAAAAACTTCCACTAATGTGTTTTTGTTAGTGCTGGATTGAATCACTCTTAATACCAAGTTAAAGTATAACGTGTCACATGTGTGAAATTAGGGTTTGGTCTAGATCAATGTTATTAAAGTTGTGCCTTAGGCCCAAGGCTCATCAAGGCCACATTGATGCACTTCGACATTCTCGGCTAGCCAATGTAAAACATGCCCTGAAGGGCCATGAAGCATGCGCTCGGTTTAAATGTTTGTTATATCTACAATTACTACCCTTGATTTCACTTAATCTCATTGTTTTTTTGCTTACGTGTTGCCTCACAAGAGAATTAATCCCCTTGAACATACATGTTAAACCTAACTCACTCTTTTTTGCTCGCTCTCCCTTTGTATCTAATACGACAGATGGGTTTAGTATCTGGATTTTAGATGCTTTCCTCTTCGACCTCTAGTCCCACTAATAGATTCGTTTCTTGGTCACCCTATCTATCTCTTCAATTTCAATCTCTTTTAATCATTCATCATTCTTCTCCGTGCCTCACTATTCTAAATTCTACTTTTCTTTCGATTTTGTTGCTATTTGCAAATGTTTTAATCGATTTGTACAGCCTTAATATGTATCTCTTGTGTTAATTGTCTGTCCACCTTATTTCATATATATCAATCTTGTGTCTATGATAACTCACAATTTAGTATTTCGTTTGGTATTTAATCACTTACATGCGGCCATCTACTTATGATATTTGAACTCTTCTGATTATTCCTTCTTAATTATATTAATTATCTATATCTTTATTATAGTGAACTATTATGTAACATTACTGATTTAAGTTAATGTAAGTTCCCGTATCACCTGCCTTATGAGCCTTAAGGTGCACTCCTTAGGAAATCTCTTGCGCAGCTCTTTAGATGCCTTCTCTATTTGCCTTTGATATTAACATATAGAGATTTAGCATGAGCAAATAGAGAAGTAAATAAGAGAAGAGAAGTGAATCAAATGAATTAGGACAAGTAGTGTTTTGTAAGTGTGTGTAAACAATACACCTATTCACCTAGCACCCATATTTTTTTATATTAGAAACACTAATACAACAATATGATAATGCTATCTTTCAAATATATACCAGAAAAATAACACATCAAAAATATGCACTCAACTATCCTTTAGACAATTTTTAATTTTGAAATTATCAAATTAATTGTTTAATCCAATAATTATATTTCTTTGATCCTCTCGTGTGACTGGTTTGGGTGGCTTTTCGGTTTCTCACGCAGTAAATTATTTTTTTTAAATTATAAACCAAATCTTTGATGTTTTCGGCAGAGATGCATGGCCAATTTTGGCCAAATATCATCAAGATTTCGGCTTGTGCAATAGGTCCAACGACTTTAGCGCGACAACAATTTTTTTTGTGAGTTTGGTGCTCGGTATTAACAAATTGAAGAATATGCTAATCAATTATCAAGCATCTATACCATCGATATAATAACTTTATATTTTCATATATATAACAACACTAATTTTACATAATATGTTTCATTATACTCAACTACTAATTGTAATAAATTTTATATTTAAATATCTCCACACTCATTTTTGCTTTGAATGTATCAATCTAAGTGTGTTACATCTAAACACACAAAAATAAAAAAAAAAAAAAAAAAGATAAACAAAAATAAACAAACACCAATAACCAACACAAATTCGGCTAACTCTAAGTGGGATTTTTATCTTCTCTACTCTGCCACCGGTCCTTTTTAACTTCCTATATAGACCTGCCAGTAGCCTGAGTAGAAGCGCAGGCTTTATAAATCTTTGATACACATGGTTTAATTCTGCGGTCAATGGATGTGTGTGCAGATTGATGCAGATCGTGCCGTATTTCTCGATAGCTGTGTGGCCTTCTACATTAGGACCACCACCCATAGAGAGCGAATTCTTTAGTACCTGCAGCAGTTAAGAACAAGATAACTCCATCACCATTTACGTTATAGACCTGTTCCATTCTATGGCATACAGAACTAATTCCTCCAAATTGGGTTGACAGATGGACTCGTACGGAAGTAAGACAAGAAAATCGAAGAAGAAAGAGCGGCTTTCGCAGCTTCGTAGCTGCAATACATGTATTATCTAATCTATATAAGAGGAGCGAAGATAAGCTGACAACTATGCATGCGTGAGATGGCAAGAACCGATCAATGCGGAGGTGGATTTGATATACATGCTGCGTAGAGTGGAAAGACAAACCGAAGACAGCCTTAAGCGAAAGTAAAAGATGTTAAAAACCAATGAATACAAAAATGGCAAAGCAAACTATATGGTACAAGAGGCTGCTCTGCAAGGACCAGCGTGTGCAGACAACGCTTAGATAGAACGCGAACGAATGTGAGTAATGTGAGGAGGATATATAGAGCACCACACCATTCTATTTGCAGGGAAGATATCACCTGATTGGTCTAGGGCGTCCCTCAACATTTCCTTCACGGTATCAGCCCTGCCCATGCATGCCTCTCGCATTGTTTTGCTGTCACACAACTATCGCGAGGACCCTGGAGCATGTCAGAGATGGTTAAGACATATTACGGGCAATGAGAGCTCATAACCAAGAAGGAGATGGATGTTTTGGAAGTTTGTGGGGGTGCCAAGTTCACTGTGCCCCAACACGCCTCAGACTTCTCATTCTATCTCCTTTTTTGTTTGTTTTCTCCGCCTTACAGTTTCTTGGATAGAGCGTGTGGATGCTGAGCACCACGGGCATAAAAATGATAGGAGCTCCTTTTATTTGTCTCTGGATAGCGGCACCGGGCAAAGTATAATGGAGAGGCCATGTTTATGCTCCGAAAATATGGTGTTTCCTACGACGACAAGGGGTGAGATGATAAGAGAGGAATATATGACAGACAAGTTTCTCTCAATGTCTCTAGCATAGGAATGCGTCTCTTATTTACAAACGCGGCATTCCTTTCATTGCATAAGATTTGTGTGTGTGACTAAAAACTACTAATGGTGCCTTCTTAAGTGGACTATGTTTTCAGTCCTAATTATTTTCAACCTACAACTATGTGAGATTAATAGATTTATGAACGAAGTGTTAAGGCCAAGCCAATGTATCAGGTACAAGTATAAAAGTTTCGCGCGCAAATACTTGAACACGCCAGAACGGACAAACGGCGTCTTTTGTCGAGAACGAGAGGGATGGGTTATTGAAGCATTCAATCTATGATAGTTATTCCGCTAAAGCATTTGCTCCTTGGGCACGTATCTTTCTTTCTATTCTTTGGTTGCTGGCTGGCGCCAACGTCGGTTTTTTGGTGAGATAGGCCCATGCCTTCTTGAATTCCCATAATTGAAGTTTTGTTGCGCCGCTCCACACTCCTTTATAGACGCACGTGCGCTATCAGCTCATATGACGGGTAGTCGGACTAGAATGTCTCTATAAACATGAACAGGTTGCAGTTCTCATTAAAGCTGGTGGCACCGACAATGACTTACTTATTTCTCTTAGATTAAAGCATCCTATCTATGTTGTGTGGTCCTGACAAGACTTCGTAAACATTGTCTCCGGCACATTATCCTTAGCTCCTTCAAGGGTACCGACTCAAGTGGTATCGTGTCTTTGTAAGAGAAACTAAATAGATACACCTAGAAATGATACTAGATTTGCATTAGAGTTTAAGGATTCTCCTCTCGACGCTCCATGTATCTTAAGAGGAATCGGTTCTTAAACTTGTCCCCGATAATTAGGAATTTACAGCGCTTAATGGAAGTTTCTATCCCTATCTCACAGGTGTCCTTCTCTTCCAATGAACCAAATAGACATTAATGCTTTGTCGCTTTCTACAGTGCGCGATTAATGCGATTCTCCGTTAAAATTGTCACCAGCTAGAGAATCCGCCGTTCTGCTCCTGCCCAATTCTTGCTGCTTTATCACAAACGGGTGTCTGACTATCAGATCACCCAATTAAAAATCTTAAATTATCTTGTCTTTCTGTGACTTTCTGTTTATATCGAGTGTCTTAGAGCACCGGCCAAGTTCTCGGTCACTCTCTCCCAGATACAAGGACCTCGAAGAATTGATGACAAGAGAGCTATTGACAGTTGTCAATCTACAATGTTGATCGGATTTGAATCCTCAATATGTTCGTGGCAGTACCAAAGCGGTAGGATTTTAGACTCGACACAACAAACAATGGCCAGAATTCTAGAATCAGAAAATAGAGAGAACTTACAATGTGCTAAGATGGTACACTTATGACTCTCTTACTCGTGCACAGTGTGTGTGTCCATTGCTCATCCTCCTACTTTTTGATAGTTTTTTTGAGATGTACTTTTCATATAGGTTTGTACTCTCTTCCCAAACGTCAATAGTGATAGGGTAAATAGTATACTCGTACTTGCTTCTCCCGTGTCTTGAAAGTGGTTTTTGCGGAGTAAGAGAGATGTGATTAGTGTATCCATATCTTATCGATCTTCTTACAACTGCTCTTCAATGTCGTCTAGCAGCGCTCCCGAACTGTTCTCTAATACACGTTAAGCCACTCACTAAATGACCATACTCTCTGACACTGCACGACTTGGTCCGCATCTCTATCGTGACCACCAAGTGATTCTCATGACTACCCCACTAACGCTTAACACCCAACTAACACAAGCTCTATATTGGACCACCTTCCTTATTATACTCCTTATCTAACTATTCGCTGCTAAATACAATGCTATTCAATCAAGCACAACAGCTAGGACGATTAAGAAAAAGTACTTTCAACGGAAGCTCTGACTCCATGTACCCTTGATAGTATTAGTAGTAGTGGACGCACATTTAGTGACTCACATTGTTACTAGAGAGTAAATTAAATCAAGATCAATAATATGCACTATCCAAGGGAATTTGGAATGTTTTCATAGTCAATTGCGACCTTATTCTCTTATACATTATATTGATTCTAATCAATGTTCTAAAACCAAATCGAATAATAACCTCTATGACATAATAATATGGACTTACTCTAACACTCGGCATTCTTCCAAGCTCGTGTGCGATTTAGCATATTTCTCTATGACCCTCACTTTGTTAAACATCATGTCTTACGCCGTGCCAGATAATTATCAAGTTAACCGTTATAATTTTGTGGTATAGTGTTTACAAAATTGTAGGGATTGTGATAATATGATTTATATGTATCAATTAGAAAGGCAAGTATTCACCTCTAATATTCAATCTGGAGCTTTTAAGTATCGATAGTGACGTTACTAAAGCATTGATAACCTATGGAACTTGTTTGCAGGTATACTATGGTAATGTTTTATCAATATGGTAGGCTCGCCTTGAATAAATCCAATATAGTGATATGTGGGAGCTTATGAGGGGTCTTATTGTTTCGCTGCTGCCTTAGTACTTGGCGAACATGTGAAGTATGCCGGCCCTCATAACGGTGTCAATCGTTAGTTTTTGGAATAAAACTTGGTGTTACCTAATTGTCACAAATTGGTTAGGTTTCTTATGAATGTCCACGCTCGTTCGACATGCTAAAAGTCTAAATCATTTGTAAGAGTTAACGTCTGATTGTAGCGCTTAAGATTTATGGTTATTTCTACGTTCGTCGCATTTTGATTAGTTTGATTTAATTTTAAGATTAAATAGGATTTGACTAGAGGGGTTCTTCAATAATCTCTGCTTTCCTCTAGATAGGTAGCTAGGTTCTCTAGCCTAAATGCCCCAGTTCCAGATATTCAACCGCACTTAAGAATCTTCTCGCAAGTCCAATTGCTTTAGAAATATTTGGATCACATTTTCAATATCAAATTCGTAACAAACCAAGTTTTTTTTTTTTCTTTTTAGAGTAGTTGAGTGCCTTCTGCATTCAGGAAGCCACGATGCACCACCAATGTCTTGCACTCAAGTTCTCATATATTCTATGAGAAATTCATGCACTCAGCGTGGAGGATTGGGGGCTGCAGATGAGAATAGTTGAAGGAATTGACACTATGATCACTTGCTATTCTTTGTTATCGTTTTGTGCTTTCTGAGTGGATGTAAAGATTTAGATGCTAGTTCCATTAAGTGCTTCTTTGATGTTTTTTCTTTATGTATATATTATTAGTATTGAGGCCGGAGTGAGATTATTCCGTTTTGTATCGCTTAACAGATCTGAGAGAGAAGACAAAGAGAAAATTCTAGGGAAGAGAGAGGGGGATATATCATGTTCCTGAATGGAACTAACGTTAGTCTATTGCAGTTACGACGCGCACAAGATTGACTAACCCTTATGAACCAATAATGGCAGCGGTGGGCTTAGAAACTCAATTGCTCTTAGGATTCTCTGATACTGGGCAGAGTCTAACTTAGGTCAATGTTTACGTTAATTGGGGCACAACCTGTGATGAGACAGTTATAGTCTATCTCAAATGCTAGATGGTATGGCCTTTTAGATTAGTGCATGATGCATTTGGTTAGTATTTGTGTGCTGTATTTACCATTTCAAAGATACATTGGTGTGTGGTGATTCCTACCGATGAGTTGCTGATAAAATAAAATAATTTGTTAAAATTTATAGTGTTGAACTAATTTTTGTTTCATTACTCTATCTCTTTTATTTCGTGTTCAATTACTTATTTTCGCATGATTCTTGAGATGTGAGGAAGAGAAATTCATGGATTTAACTTGCAAATTTGACTATTTCCATGGTTCTTGATTTGTCCTTAAATTTTAAGTTTCTGATCTTTTTCTTTTCACAATGCAAATGGCGTTTGCTCTTTGAAAGTCAGGTTTAATTTGAAGTTAGAACTTGTTTTTCACATGTTTACAAGAGCGTTTTGAGGATTTTCGATTCAACTTACAAATTAAATGTGTTGTGAAAAGAGGGAATTCCAAGTTACAGCAGATATTTCGTGACAGATTTGCCTAGAACCGCACAGCCGGCAGGGAGTTTCCGCCGTAACTTAGTCTTGCGTGCAAGCAAATAGAGACTGAGGAAGCCTGCACATTACTGAAACAATTGACATGTGTTGGTGCACATACGATAGGTGAGTTCCGCACAGTGGCGTTTTTTCAGCGTGGTCTCGGTTTCAGTTTCCTGATCATTCTATCTTCTGCCCATCTTGCCGAGTCTCCGTTAGCATGATTTTTCACATGTATGTGCTTATTAAATATGCCATTTCACGGGCACATAGAGAATAAGAAGAATTTCAGGCTAACCGAACAAACAAGTAGTGGATAACAACTAGTTGACGAATTGGACTATGATTGAACGTGTTTATGCTTGTTGCATGTTGTCATGTGCGAGCGTGTAAGTGCCACGGCCCTTTCCACGTGTTTTGCGAAGCCAACTGTGAGTAACATAGATTGTAAAAATTAGATATACGTGATTATCTACTTATGTCACAGGTATTTTCCATACTCTGAGTTACTATACGGCTCCGCTTTATGAATAATTCGACTGATTGGGGCAATAAAATTGCCTGTATAGTCTACAATACCATATGATTCGCACGTCAGCTCGCGTGTTGTTCTTTTTGACCAACCCGTCATACTCTTATTTCTATGTCGGAGTTAATGGCTTTGCAAATCTCGCGTCGTCTTCAGATATAGTAATCCTCTCAATCATCTGGTAAGTTTCAACCGTTTGTTACTGTTATAGCCTCCGATCGAAAAGCGTGTTGGGGAACTAAATCTAAAAAACCTCATTGTTTGATGGCCATCCCAAATTGACTGTTCGGTCTTCATACGTCTGTTCCGGTTCTTCAGACCATTTGTATTGTTTGCTAATTGAAGATATCTGTACCCCTGAACCGTAATAAAAAAGGTAAATGCACTCGACTCACAATAAAATAATATTCTCACTAGAATTAAGGAATAGGAAATAGTGAAAGAAATATTCCTGCACTAAGAACAATATAGCTCTAAAATTCTGGATTTCTTGTGAATTCTTCAGAAACAAAGAATATTAAACTATAAGTTCTGGGGCATTTGACTGCGGGATAGAAAAACCAACACATATACTATTTTTGGATTATGAATTCATTCTATTTATAAAATGGCATGAGAATGATATCAGTGTGTATTATACTTGTTACTACCTTCCTACTTCTTGTTACTCTTGTTGTCTTTTTCTTTTTTTTTCTACACTGTTTCTTCTTTTATTTTTCTATTCTGGTTATCTTTAGTTTGTTTCCTCTCTATATTTTACCATGCCATATGATATTCACTCATAAAGAGTCTTCTCGTTATGTAGCTGTGACAATCTCCTCCATACATGCTAGGGATGCTTTAGATACGGTGCCATAAGAAATGGAAATTATTTGTCAAGTTATGTATTTTCAAGAAAATATAGAACGATTGAAGACATTATGTTGGTGAATTTATGTAATTGGGCCATATCCGGTGCTTTCCTGGAATGCAGAAGGCACTTCAGACTTATCTAAAAGAGAAAAAAAAAAAAACTTGTTTGTTACGAATTTGTATTAAAATGTGATCCAAATTAATGTGCTTAATATGAACTTAGGTAAAACTTATGGCTGAGGACGAGATTTTCAATTCAAGGTGCGGGGGTTGTTATAACTACCTCTTTTATTGGCTTGATGAATTAATATCATGTGAGAGCTCGGAAGGACATTATTAAGGCTATCCAGATAAGAATATCGCTTAAGACTCTATCCTGTGATACCATTAAAACGAGGTGAAATATATGAGCATGCAGCCAAGAAGCCATTAGGAATTCTCATCATTCTTACGTACTGGGAGTGGAATGATCAGATCTACTTACGGTCTTCTTGTATTTGTTACGGAATCGATTTGACAGGAGAGCATGAA
Organism: Camellia sinensis; assembly: GCF_004153795.1. NCBI lineage: Eukaryota > Viridiplantae > Streptophyta > Magnoliopsida > Ericales > Theaceae > Camellia > Camellia sinensis. The sequence continues at coordinate 1,069 of NW_021037417.1, read as the reverse complement.
AGACACGAAGACGTAATATTTGTGACCAGCATACATGTTTTCCAAATTAACCACCTTACTAGCCATTACACTTCCCTCTCTGCATGGTCCCAACACATTCCACCGTCGTCCAGAGAGTACAGTCACATATGGAACACGAACAGAGGACCACAAGCCTTTGGCCCTAAATATCTTGTTGGACGTATTAAATACACAGTCCTGAAGAGTTATGTTCATTTTATGGGCATTTGTCTAAGGCTCGTTGATTGATCTTCCTTTCTAATGATACATATAAAACATATTTTCAAATCCTTACAATTTTGTAAAACTATATTAATTAAAATGATGATGAGTGTTGTCTACGATAGAAACATTAAAAGAGAAATATGTAAAATGGGAAATGCCGTTACCAATTCTAATTGGAGTTGTGAGCATATTATCACCTCTGCCAACATAAGCACATTGTGAGTGAATCATCTCCTTAAGTCTCACCTTTTGTTGGTTAGCTTGTGTGCTAGATTTATTTTATACAGGATGGTACACTCAAACCTGATTCGCATTACCCTATTCTATTGAAGTTAAACGCCATTTTAGTCTTACTAACCTTCAAGGTTTGCATTGTCAATCTTCTTAAATTGCTATATACATATTTTCTTTAAAATCTTCCTACAAACATCTGTTCGTTATGCAGTTGATGGTAATAAGCATTTGTATTTCATTAATAAGAATGACCATATGCCATAAGTCTTTTAGCTGTGTTGTTAAGAGAAGTCTATCAATTCTCACATAGCGAGCTTGACGAAAATTGTACAGTGACCCAAAATCCTCCTACCTCAAAGCAGGTCACTCAAGACATATACCTGAGAGGAATAAAGCACCATATACAACCATCCATTTTCACATGTGAAGCATTTAAACCCTAAATTTTGACACCTACAATTTCTTATCCAATATATTACACAAGCAAGCATTTTACTTTCTAGTAATCCATTAATGCGACCATATACGACTTCGATGACGTATCAAATATAGAGCTGGCCATGGAAAACATGCACTTGACAAACAAAGAAATATACATTCTCACTACTTT